>JACMIF010001557.1:0-10930 GCA_014805445.1 Diplogasteroides magnus | reverse complement strand
CTCATTTTCAGACATTGGGATGTGGATTTTCGAACTCGGCGTGGTCGACTTAGTCAGGGACAAAAGTTTCGGATGGGGTTAACTTTTTGCTGTGCCAAGGGTATTTCACTCCTGTCAGATAGTGTCTCATATCTATAATGACTTCCCCCTTCAGGCCGACATGACGGACTCACAGGACTGGCACAGTCTCTCCATCCCCAAACAGTCGCAGAGGCACCGAGCCCTGTATCCACTAGCAGATCTCATGGGATGGCTCAAGGTCACCAGGCCAATCGTCTACCAAGCAGGTTTGTCATTCATTCTGAGAATCAGAGAAGTGAAAACAAATCTTTATCAAAATAAGAAATATGAGAGGACTAGCTGAATTGGAAGTCGCCTCGCGATTTAGCAGTAAACTAGAAAGTAATGCAGACGTATGGTCTAAGGTGATGTCAGATGACGTGCAATAATTGCACGTCATCTGACATTGCATTAGCATATGTTTCAGGTAGATTACGTTTTGGAAAATGGGATTCTGAGCAACAGTTCAATTAGGATGCCATTGTCATTTCTCTGTTTGTAGTCATAAAAGTGATTCTTTTGCTACTTTGGGGGCAGAATGGGGGTCTTTTTTTTGTTTGTCTTGACGCTTTTGTCACTTGGGTGTTGCATATGCGGGTGGAGGCAACTGCCGGAGTTGGGGTGGTCGGCATCTATAATGATGTGCACTGCAATTTACTCATTTCAGCGATCGAACGATACATCGATGCGACGAGAAACTTGTACAAGAGGCTATTCGACCGATTCTTCGACGTTGTGTGCAACGAAGTGAACAGAATCACGGCGACCGCTGGAGGGGATAGGAAACTGAGCATGGAACCGTTCGGATCTGCTGCCCCCACACTGACTACGGTATGCTGCCGAAGCTTTCTGTATAATGATCATTCATCTATTTCTTGTACCCTGAAACAATCGGTGCTTTCCATCCCCTTTTATGACAATTACCCATGCTATAGTCCTCTGAGAGATCTTTTCTTATAAAATAGTTGTTAGTTACTTTCGTCATGAAATGTAAACCAGCAGATTTCTTCAGCTCATCGAGACAGTCTTGGGCGAGTTGAACCCCGTGATCACGAATGAGCAGAAGATGTGTGTACGATTCTTCCACATCAACTCTGAGGCGCACCTCATGGCGGACTCACTCTCCAACGACAGTGGAGACAGTGGAAGCATGGGTTAGTGTGAATGAAACCCCCATGCTGCATAGTCCCAGTAAATAATGTTCTCCAGTTTCGACCGGTGACTCAAAATTGGCCTTGCAATATGATATTTTTCCGCTAGCATGAATTAGAACGTCTCTACCGTATGTCTAGGATGACAAATTTGGGACTTAAGATAGTATCCAGATGCTTGTAGTGTCCGGTTATCTATAGTGTTTTGTAATGGGATGCACTACTGAAGTACATCATCCCTGCAATTGCTGACTTGCTCGAGCATCTGAAAAGGGTTGGGTGAAAAACAGGGCGCCATGGACATTAAGGCCATAATGATTAAATGGACACTAGAGCTGCGCATTGATGACATATCTGTCAATTTTACGGTAATGACGTAAATATCCATGACGCTCATCTCTTTCACATTAAAGAGCAGCTTCTTTCGCCTGACATAAAGATCGTCTTGCAATGCGATGCTCGAGTTTTTGTAAGCAAGGTCATCATTAGAACGTCTCACTTCTATCTTATTCCTTGGGTGACCAACCAAATATTCTGAGAATAGCAACTAGATTCTCGTATTGTCTAGTTTGCGAAGAGGAGGGTGATGTAGGATGATGTGAGACAGGTGGTTAAATTTGGAAAAAGAGAACATGGCGCATTTTCAGGTGTGCGAAGTGCAGACAAGCAGATGAACGAACAAGTGAAGAATATGCTTGAGCTTCTCTTCAAGTCGCTCCATCCCAACCTCGAACGGTTCACCAAGGCCTGCTGCAAGACTCAGAAGAGGTTGGTGCAGCTTCATCCTCTTACATCCCGCCATTTTTAGCAATGAGAATAGCCCTTCTATGCGCATTCTCTAGTCTTCTTCCCCTTTTGCTGAGATTGGGAACGAAACGTCAGTGGAACGTGTCGTGAAGTAATGCAAATTGTTTCGTGACTATGGAATAAGCCCTTCTTTCGTCCCTAATCTCCCTGTGACTTGTCGTGTTCCTCATTAGTGAACGTGCGAGGATGGAATTGGATGATCTTTTGTCCCTCCTCGAATGTCAATGTAGCCCTTCCACCCCTCTTGACTCATCACGTGCCGTTCTCTCATTTCGTCTTTGATTGCGCGAAGGAGAAGCTAATTTAGTGTGTCATCTGTTGGATGACAGCTATTGCTTCAGTAGGCTCTCATAATGGCAGTTCTTTTCTCCATGTCTGATCTTATTGTTATTACACACCCCTGTGAGTAGTATCCAGATGCGCTCCCAGCTACAGTAACCTCTAGACTGTAGAGTATCTACAGTCTAGAGGTTACAAGTGGCCAATTGGTAACCTGATCTACAGTACCCCTTGTTTCAGTAATATCCTCCTGCTGTTCGTGATCATGTCGAAGAAGGTGCTGAGCACAAACGAGGCCGGTTCTTACTACGCAGTCACGTTCGGCAGTCTCGTCGTTCTTATCAAGCGACAGTTCGATGTGTACATGGTGAGATCGTTAAACTTGCCCATATAAGAAGGTGTGGTGGGATGACGTCAATCCAAAAGACACTCAAACTTCTCACTTCTAGTCTCTCTTTTTCTCTGTGTGATCTGATTGGCTACTGTAGGAAAAGAAAGTGTATGTTAACTCAAATCATACGACTTGCTCACTTTAGGGATACTGTATGTGTGGTTCATCAAAACATGAAGTAATATGACGAAATTCCAGGACGGTGAATCACAAGCCCTGATGGATATCAAGTTCACGAAGCGAACCAGGATCGGCATCCTGCCGACCATCGAGCGATTCAGTTCCATCATCAAGCGGTCCGAGATCATGTTTGAGGGAGCGGAGAGGAGGACGGACATTGAGAAATGGTACGCTTCTGAATTTGAGTAGCATTTTCCTAGTGCATGTAGCTCTATTCAAGAATGGAGATGTTCTTTACGAGTAAATGAATCATACTACTGTATCCTAATACCCTATCCCTGCAGGTACCTCCAACTGGTGAGGTCCGTCTGTGATGGCATCGAGAGGGCTGCCATCTCTCCCTACAGCAAGTCTCCCTCTTCCGCGGTCCGCTTCGAGAACTATCACGAACTATACCGTGAGTGATTTTCGTGTTGGAAGAATCAGTGCCCCATATGAGTGAGAGGAAAATCAAAAGAGAAGGTGTGCGTTGTCCCTTACAGTAGAAGGCAGCCTATGCGCATTTTGTATGTTCTTCTCTAATGAATTCGATATTTTCCCTTGCAGTGACCCTCTCGGAACTCAAGATCGCATGTCTGGACGCGCACAGAAAAGAGGCGAAGAAGCGAAAGGAAGAGAACATCGAACTCTACGTCAGAGAACACATGGGCAGGCCATTGGAGAAGATACATGTGAGTATCGCATGTCCCCCTCATCATACAGTGACCTGAAATACAAGACTGCTTCAGTTACTAATCGCTTATGTCACCATAGCTTATTGCACTATATGTGACTGAACGAAGCTACATATACTAGATTGTTGTAGTCTTCAATGTGAGACTTGCTGAATTCGAGTTAATGAGAAATGTTCAGGTCTTCTTCGAATCCGTGAATCGTGCCATGGAACAGGGCATCCGAGCTGAGGAGATCTCGTACCAGCAGCAGTTCTCGAAGATGGAACTGAAGAAGGTTGGAAATTCATTGTGGATACGATGTTGGGACTCGTGGAATGAACAACTCAAACACATAACCGTTTCAATTTCATTACCTTCAGTATAGGCTAAACGAACTTGAGAACCTGTGTTTGCAGATCAGTTGAGCTAATTGACAAGATGTACTTGCAGGTGATCGCTCAGTATCCGGGTAAGGAAGTGCGAAAGGGACTGGAACAGCTGTACAAGAAGCTGGAGAAGCACCTCGTGGACAACTCCTCCCTACTCCAAGTCGTGTGGAGATCCATGCAGGTAATTGTCCCATCAGTCAAAGGGGAGCAAAGACAATAAGAGAGCACTAACAAATAATATGAGTATTTCACTGATCAACAGCAGTATTCTATCCCAATGAAGAGCATAGAAAAGGGAAATGTATACAGTTGTGTTGTAAATGTTGTAGAATATTATAATTAGGGTTTCAAAATGTGTAGTAAAGTGAATTTCGTAATAATCTAATCTACTCGGAGCGGTTGTCTGTCGCATGTAGAGACAACGGCTCAGCGTAAATTTAACAAATGACAAAAGCACTTTACTACCGATTTAGAAACCCGAATTCATATCATTAGTTGTCTTCTCAGTGATGAATCATGTTCTATTTCAGGAGGCCTTCATCAAGCAGTTGCAGTCGTATCAGCAGACCATGTCCGAGTGCTACCCGGCAAGCAAGGTATTCATTTACTCTTCTTCGATATGAAATTAGTATATCAATTGGCTATAATATTACCGTGGAATAGCGTTCCGATGTTTGAATACGGTAACGAATTATGGATCAAAATAGCCTTTACCGTGCGCCATTCCACTACCGTAACCCGCCCCTTTCCAGGTGGAACTCGAAGTGTCCGTCAACAACGTCCTCGACTATTTCTCTGATATCGCCCAGTCGCACTGATTACTCCATCCAAATACCAACTCCTCCATCCCCCGACTCAACTTTCACATTGTATAACCCAGATTTTTGGATAGATCAATCTCTTACCGCAGACAGAAATAGCAAAAATTATGATCAATCCAAAGAGCTCTTCTTCACCTCCCTTTCTCATTGATACACGGGTATCCCATCCCAATCAGAATGCCCACCCAGTTTTTGTACTTACGGGCAGTATAGTAAACCCATAGAGTATGCAAATATGAAGACTTGTAAGATAGCCCGTGCGAGCTTTACTAGCCAGAATGTATATAGTATAGTTGCTTGTATGTTGTCATAAACATTTTATGATCCATTTTAGAATTTAATAATTTATTGAACGAAGTTTTCTTTACTTACTGTGCTATGCGGTGCTTGATAAATGTTTATGTTGCTCTACCTTTCAATTGGTTTACATGCACATCGTACGCTATCGGGAGACAAGAAGAATTTATACAAGTTATCATTTTTTTAAAAATCCTTGGCATTTATATACCATTGCATGGTATAAACATTAAGTAATTATGGTTGCGGTTATCAAAAATATGAGCCTGGAATGCGTGGAGGTTCACTGATCTGCACAGAATTTTCTTGGGATACATCGCTTTCCCTCCGGGTCGAATATTCGACCAGCAATACAACAACAAAAAAAGGGATTGGGCTCTGGAGGAAATCATTACAATTCCAAATTTAAACTAATTCTGAAAGTTAATTCTTTCTCTTTTCAACTAATTCTGAAAGTCTGAAAATCAATAAATACCCGCAGAGTTTCGCCATCACGGCATGCGTAAAATGATCTGGAGCATCGTTCCTCAGAGTATTCACCATCTGGCATTCGCTTGCATGGATTTTCAGAATCAGCGTTATTCGCTGGAGTACTACTTATATCTGTAGAGGCAGTGGTCGTACTGAATTTCGAAAGAAATAATATTTCGTACCGCCTTAAAGGAGCCAGAAAGGGAGATTGTTTTGCATGCACTTTCGTTATCACTTCTCTCCATTCCCACACTTTCTCGTCGTCAGAGCGGTCTACTCTGACAAAGAGAGAGTAATGGAATTGGATAGAAGTGATAACGAAAGTGCATGCAAATAAATCTCCCTTTGTGGCTCCTTTAATGCTGCTTATATGTACCTGATTGTTTCTCGAGGAATTCCGACTATGTTATCTCCACCAAGTACACTGCGATATAATCTGATTGTACACGGCATCTGAAAACATTCTTTGATAAGCGACGGCACCTGAAGCTATATTTTAAATTATTTTTCTTGTTACTTTGAGGGAAGTACGATCTTAGCGTGCCCACAATGAACTATTTTCCACCTTTGTCATGTTCCCCATATAGCAGTGGTAGATGAAGGGAGAATATCTAGAACAATCCGAAGGTAGATAGAAACCTCTTTTGTTATGTGCGCAGAAATTGTCCTTAGGAGGCAGAGCTAAATATTGAGAAACAGACATGATGACTTTATTGATATTTTTACTGTTCACAAATTCTTCACATATACAATTTTCCTCGTAATCACACAACCGGGTATCCGGATTGAAAATATGTCCATCAGAACACCTGAAGCTTTGAAATTTACTTTAAAAAAATGTAAAATTTCATGCTAATGAATTTATTCGTACTTCGGGTTGAAATTGTATTCTTATAAGTATCTTGTATGTATATTCTTATTGTAAATTCCCAACCTGCGAACTGTCGCAATCCCGTTCCAGCATTCTAAGAAGAAAATGGAACACCTAAATTGATGGTTAACAATTGAGAAAACGAGTAAACCTACGTATGAATGTGGTAAATTCCATTAGCGTGGCATGTCAGAACATCCGGAAGAGAATAAGAACGGAAAAAGAAGAAGCTTTGGAAAGAATCGACAAATTCTTTACTTTACGCTTGCTAAAGACGAATTCTTCTGTGCCTTATTTGCGCAAGAACATGTATTAGGGACAGGAGAATAAAGATGGGAGTTGAATGGAGACGACCGCTCAGAGTAAGAGATGAGAAACACTGAATGGACACGTCATCATTCGACATGTAAATAATAGATTGCAACAGATCAAGACATAGTCATTTATAGGATAGATTATGACTCAGATAACTTTATAGGTAACGAATAGATTAGACGTTGCTAGACTTGAAGTATCACGAGATGTTAGCAGTTGTCTTTGTACGTCTGACTCTCATAAGATTAATTGTCTAGAGCTTATAGATTATGACTCAACGTCAAATACTTGAGATTATCGCAGATTGTTGTGACACTAGTATACATAGAAAGAGTAGCTATTCACTAGACGGTTCTCCGGACTAACAGTCTGGACTTCAATTCAACTGGTGCTTCTCCCTTTACGATTCCATTTGTTTATCACGCGTATTCATTGTTTTACTACCGGTGATCACGAGATTAAGTTCGGTGATTATTATTGTTATGCTTGCGTGTTAGTAGAAGAGCATCGATAAATTGCTCGTTAGAATTGGAAACGTATCAGTGTTTAGTCGCATCAAACATCCTATATTCTCGCTCAAGTTGACCGTATGCTGGGTTACGGTAGTTATCCCATTCGTGTCTTTTGACCTGATTAGACAGATCTTTATTGGTAGCAGCGAGAAACAGGCATTTCTTCGAAATGCCTGGGATCCATCGTGAAAATAAATGGCTTAGAAGAGCAGAAATAGGATAAAAATTGTATATATTTGGTAAGAAATCGCGATATTTTGTTTGAGTATAGTTTTTGTAAAACTTTTGTGTTGAAAGCTAGCATGGTTATCCCTGCTTGAAAGTCTATGCGCAGAGACTCTCGAGCATCGGGGATTAACCGCATTAAAATTAACTTGCAAGTATTTTCAGGTCTGGTGATGAACAGAAGAAACTGCAGACTTGAGGAGGACGCGTGAACCGGTGGACGGCGAGAGAATGGAGACGCCGTGTTTGATGGAAATATTGTTGTGCATGCGAGGATTGAGTTGTGAATCGTACGGAATTGTGTGAGGTTGAACGCCGTGTTGAAGTAAAGAATCGTGAAATTTGTGGGATTCTGTGATGTGTACCACTGAGGAAGTGAAGAGAAGCATTGTGAATTGGGTGAAGCTATTGTGGGCGTTATTTGAAGTGAAGCACTGTGAGTTGTGAATCGTGAGTACAGTGGACGAATGTGAAGTGATCGCTGTGAATTCGAAGTGATATTGAAATGTGAGAAAGACTGGCCAGTATATACAGTATGAAATGAGACGGGAAGTAATCCCGAGAAAGAAATGATCCGTGATGGAGAGGAAATTAGTGGTGCGACGAGGAGATGGAAGTGTAGGGCCAACAAGAAGCTACAGTACGAAAGAGACGTGCTCAATAGCAACGTGGCAGAATAGAAGAACGGTATACGCAAGAAATGCTTTACTATCTATGTCGTTCAATCCTGATGCAAAACGATACAAGGTGACGAGGCACATAGGAGAACAATGAATTGAATCGCTCTAGTAAGAACAGGCGAGCAATTCGATAACGTTATAATAACGTTTCTTGTCCTTGATTTTGATCTCCGTAAATGGCATCTTCGAGTAGTGGGGATCAACCAGAAACGTGGGATCTTCGATGATACCTAAAAGAGGGTGGTTATGGAGCGAATATGAGAATGTAATACCGTTTGTGAGAGCGCGAAGAGTCACGATGCCTTTGTTGATCAGATGAGACATGCAAGTAACGATGGTATTGGTATCATCGCTGTGGATAGTCAATCGTAAAGGGAGAAGCACCAGTTGAATTGAAGTCCAGACTGTTAGTCCGGAGAACCGTCTAGTGAATAGCTACTCTTTCTATATATACTAGTGTCACAACAATCTGCGATAATCTCAAGTATTTGGCGTTGAGTCATAATCTATAAGCTCTAGACAATTAATCTTATGAGAGTCAGACGTACAAAGACAACTGCTCTCAACATCTCGTGATCTAGATTAGACGTTGCTTCAAGTCTAGCAACGTCTAATCTATTCGTTACCTATAAAGTAGGGTGTAGCATTCGGGCCTTTATTGACAGCCGTCCATTTCTAGTCGTCAATGTTCACTCAGAGCGGTCGTCTCTCACTTAGCGGAGACGACCGCTCTGAGTGAACATAGACGACTAGAAATGGGCGGCTGTCAATAAAGGCCCAAATGCGACACCCTACTATAAAGCTATCTGAGTCATAATCTATTCTATAAATAACTATGTCTTGATCTGTTGCAATCTCTTATTTACATGTCGAATGATGACGTGTCCATTCTGTGTTTCTCATCTCTTACTCTGAGCGGTCGTCTCCATTCAACTCCCATCTTTATTGGAGAGCTATAAATTTACATCATTTCTAGGAATTAATTATAATAAACAGTACCCGCATGTTGATTTGTGTGTGCAAGTGCGCGATAATTCATCGTATACAAGTCCTCTTGGGCACCTTTTCACAAAAGCACTACAATGCGAGCATTGCACAAATCTAGAAAGCCCAATGATGTTGAGGTTGTTGCGGCATAAGTAAAATGTCTCACTCCCAGTGGCAGTGTTTCCATGCACACAGACCATCAGTCTTATCAGAACATTCAACTGGTGCATCCTCAGTTGACTGATGTTAAGTCATTTAGTGTTAGATTCAAACAAAGCTTTACCTCTGGATTAGTCTCATCTGAGATGAAAGGCAAAAATAGTGGATTTCCGGTTAGGTGGTACACCTTCCAAGCCTGCGAACGTCCCAGGATAGAGAAGATCACAATAGCAATGGCAGCTTTCATCTTGAGTATACAACTGCACAGAATATTTCAGAGTTTCGTGTTCAAACACGTGCGTTCTGGCAACTACTACATCACGGGCTGAATCATATACCTTTATCATTGAAAGGTGGGAGGACCGCTTGAGCGCGGGAATATAGTCTGTTTTCGAGCCGACCATGCATGGTTAGTCCTACATGAGAGATTGTGTAAGCCGAGAGAATACGGACGACGTGGGGAATAATTGCGTGATAATTACACAACTACCTGATTGAGGTCTCGGCCCATGCATATCTCAATCCTATGAGAACAATAAAACATTCCTGTTTGTGCGTGGAGGAGTCCCCAGATAATAATGATATATAATTCATATTTCAGCCCAGTCCTTCTGCAAGCTTATGAGATTATTGACAAACAAAAAGTATTCAAAGGATCACGGCGTCAGATATGTATTTGAGGTTAACCAAATGTTGCTTGAAATGCATGTATTCATCCTTCCTGGCAGTGAGCAACGTTGTCTCTCCGAACACGATCTTCTTTGTCATAGACAAAATCAATCGAACATCTCACCCAAATATTTTATGTGTTTGATCCAATTTTTCTTCGTGCTTTATCATTTCAATAAATTTGTCTCGTGACTGTATGCCCTAGTATATGGATTTCAATTGACCGAAAACCTATCGAACGACTCCTTGTGGCAGAAACTTTGCGGAGTGTATATTGGGGTCTAGATGAAAAAAGTCTGGTGGCGAAGAGCCATATTTATCGAGAAACGAGAGAGTAATTAATAGCCTGAGAAAGCAGATGACAAAAGAACATCTGTTGATTGTTGCGCAATGACCTGTATGTGAGTGAGGACTGCATATCTATCCATCTCAGTCCTACCACGCATCCACTATTAGTGCAAGACACTTAAAGAAGTAGACCGGGGAAAAGTAAGGGAGCTGGGAGGAGTGAATCGACGGAGAGTATTGATTCCTCCGAGAGGAAACTCACCTACTCCTTCTTTAATTAAATGTTTGGGAGGAGTCCTAAGGTATACAATTATGCTTGAAAGACAATAACAGTTTATTTGAATAAAAGCGCAATGAAAATCAGTTAAGAAATACAGTTGGAAGAAGTTTCGGTTTAGTAAATGGTATTTGAAAGGAGTGTTTTCAGTCTTCGTCGCAATAAGGAACGTTTTCTTTCAATTGACACTGTTTCCTAGCATAGACAAAGTCGATCGGGCATCTCATCTGGATCATTTCTTGTCTTCATGTTTCAATTTACTCAGAATATTACCTGGAAACTGAGACCAGCTTGGCATTTGTAGAATGAGTTGGAGCATTTTTCCTCCGGGTAGTAGCCGTCCGCTAGTGATGGCTGAGTGAATCTCAATTCGTGGGGGAATCCCAAGCGCGCGCGGTCGTTCGGATTCCCTTTCATCGGAATCCCAATGAGAGCGGTCGTTCATTTT
>JACMIF010001556.1:2312-22908 GCA_014805445.1 Diplogasteroides magnus | reverse complement strand
GAGGCATCGTAAAGTCGTGAGAGTAGTCGGACGAGTGTAGGGTGTGCTCCTTGTGATACGAGTGCCGTCCAAACTGCTGGCCATTCAACACTGTCGAAGGCTTTCTTGAAGTCCACGAGGGCCAAATAGAGGGGCATTCCATACTCGCTTGTCTTCTCTATCACTTGCTTCACAGAATGAATATTGTCCAATGTAGAAAATCCTCGTCGAAATCCAGTCTGGGAAGGGTCTTCTGCTGCCTCCAATGAATTCTCCAGTCTTCTCAATACAGTCTTCGTGAGAGCCTTGTAGACAACGGACAGCAGTGATATGGGACGGAAGTTGGAAATGTTACAAGGGTCGCCTTTCTTGAATAGCAAAGTGACATGTGCCTCCACCATCTTCTCAGGAATAGGGTCTCCGCGTATGATTCCGTTGAGGATCTCCGTGAGGAAGGGAGAAATCGTCGGCCTTGCGTGTAGAAGCATCTCAGGAATGATTCCATCCGATCCAGCGGAGTGACCAGTCTTCAATGTTGCAATGGAGGCAGATACTTCATCTTCCATGAATGGGGGAAGCGGTTCCTCTTCTCGTGGGATGTGCAATGGAATGGGAACGGCCGGGGAGTACAGCTGATTGTAGAAATCAACAACAGCCTGTTCAGTGGACGGTTGTGACTGTGCTCCTGTAGTAGGATCCGCAATGAGCAATCTCTTCCGTGCCAAGTTGAGGGGCTGTCGTGACTTCTGGATACTCCGACCTTGTTGAATTGCATCGTAGAGCACTGCTTCCTTCCTTCTCCGAATGTCATCCAGTAGACTTGCACGGGCAGCCTTGCAGACAGTGGAATAAGCGACAGCCTTGGATGGATCTCCTTTGAGTTGATGTCGCTGTGCAAGGAGGGCCTTCGTGGTCGGCGATACCTTCGATCCGGGGGTGATCTCATTCCAACATGACGATGCAGCTGTCTCCGTGAATGCAGAAATGTAGTTGTAGGTTGATATAGTAAGGGGAAAATGTTTTCATCCAGGTTTGTGAAAAGTGCTGTAGCAATGGTTGTTTCACTCTCTGAGAAGATCTGTCTTATAGGTAAGATTAATAGTTATGAAAATATTTAACGATTCAAGCGAACATAACACAAATTAAAAATTTGACAATTTGAGAAAAGTCAAGAAGAGGAAGGGAGAACATGAATCGGATCTTTTAGAGTGTTCTACTGGTGCTTGTAGAAGGTCCATCGTCATCACTGTGTTCAGATAGTTTTCTTTTTCTCAGTTCTCTTTCTTGTTCATCCAATTTCCTTCTCCGCTCTTTCTCTTCTTCCTTAGTCATTGTCTCAGCGAATATGTGGAACGTCTGATGTGTATAAGATATGCGAACTCTTCTGCGTCCTGTAATTTTGATTCAAAGTTCATGTCTATCAAATAGCAGGCTTCAAAATCAATATTTGAGTGTTCTGTACCATACCCTGAACGTAGTGAATGGTGCATCGGTCCATTTCGGTATGATTTATTGCGGCCATTGGTAAAAAAGGAGCGTTCGCAAAGTTTTGCATTAAGTTTTGCAATTGAAAATGTTGGGGCAGCTGACGCTCCTTTAATTCCAAGAGATCAATTGATTCATCTCCAAGTTGTCTCATCATCACTTGTTCCAATCCCATTCCTGTGTATCCGATGCTATGAATTAGAAATTCCTTTGTAACATTCGAAAGTAGAAGATCCTGAAGATATCTACTTTTACTCGCAGAACATCTTAATCGAATCAAAGGAACATAAGATAATAACGTTGATTCAGAAGCTCACCTGACAGAATCGTCGTATTTCCTCCGTTCTCTAATGAATACCACCATTTCGTATAACTATTTTGTTCAAATCACCTCGATTCATGAGCGTATGCAGCCTAATAACGCTCACTACTTGGTCGCAACCCGCGTCAATTTCTATTTCTCCCTTGCCGGCGCCTAAAAGTACATGGAAATTGTGCCATACTTGTACATTACAATGCTTCAGAAGTTTGTCATGTTCAATATACATTAGTTCACATGTAGCAAACTGATAAAAATGTGTAAACTTACGTTCCCAGAACTCGTCATCTACGTATTGTTGTGTGATGTATGTCATAACGGGATTTACGTAGCGACTAAGCGTAGGAGCCAATGTATGCTTACCGAGTTCTAAGAAGCCTAAATCATCACTTTTGGTACTAGATATTCAACGATGTTCACTTGAATCATCGTCGCTTTCTTCAAAATCAGTGGGTCTCATTGATTGTTTGAATAAAAGAGCGGCTCCAGTCGTCAGAAGGAATTGGAATACAAGGTCCACGGTCAGCTTATTAACATTGCAATCCAATTGAAGATGGGTTGAACGAAGAGTTATCGATCTCAAGACAGCGAGATGTCGTGGGGTCACTTCCCCTGCAACAACATACAGAGTGGACTTGTTAACCCTTTTAGTCTTTCACAATTACAAACTAAATCTATGGCCACAGTGGCAGTATTATGATGAATAATGCTAAAATCTGTAGTGGAACATATTTAAAAAGAAAAGTTTGAAACAATGACATACAGCCTCTAACATCATACCTATGATAACTGCTTTCACAGTGGCAGAAGTAATCGCGAGATATTCCAGACAATTTGTGATGGTTCCAATTGCACAGTTTCTACCACGAAGGTAAAAGCCGTTACTCTTATAAAATCTCTGTACATAAACGGCCATATTGATCGATTGAGATTTCACTCGAAGTTGAAGTTCAACAACAGTCTTCCTTTTGTAGAGATTCTTTCCATGTACTGAGATGAAATGTTTGAACAACTTGTTCACCATTCGAATAGAATTCAGTTGGAATGGATTGAGAAATGAGAACATCTTGACATGGATATTCTCATGGATAGGCATGGCGAAGAACAATGCTTATCATAATCTAGTTATTTTAATATGTTAAAACATGAAAATATACATATTTACATGAGTCTAAACTACAATACAATCAACATCTCATCACTTCTTCTATCAACTCGCACTTCCTGTCATGATGAAACAATCCAAGAGCTTGTACAAGAAGAATCATGTCCTTCTGTCGCTTAGTCACGTGACAGAGAGCATCCACTATGGAAAGGAGTGAAGCATACGCGTACGGACCCTGAACCATAATCATTTTAAACTGTACAGTGGTCATACACTATTAGAAATCATTCAAACAAAGTCATAACCTTGGTTATTTTCGAAAATCAAACCGAGATGCTACTAAGTATTACATTATTTATCTACTTGACCAATTCCCCAGACAAATTTCGTTTTCTAACCTCAAGAACTCCTCGTCTCGCCATCACGTACGATAATAATGACTTTGCGTAGCGTTCGCGATGAAAGGAGAGAATCTTTCTGCATTCGGTTGACAGATCTTCGACGGCTCAAAGGAATTATAATAGAAGACGGTTCATACATGTTATCCATCCTTCGTAGCCAGAACAGTCTTTTAAAATTCACATCAATCCAAACAGTGTTTAAAACATGGCGACCAGAATTGGTAAGGAAAGCAGTAGCTTCGCAAGATCTCTTTTAATCAATCAATATTTGACATACCGGGATCACAAGCAACAAGTGCCTTCAGTAGTACATATTCCCGCTTATCCGGTTGTATTTCGATGAGCATGGAGATCACTTTCTTGTGCACTGCTCTTTCATAGTCAGTATTCCTGGAATGAGTAGGAAGAAATAGCTGATATTCTCCAATGAATAGCCGTTTTCAAATTTTAATTAAATCTATGCATACTAAGTAGAAATAAAGTCGAAATTTCGAAAATAAATTGTACAAATGAAAATGGATACTCAAAACAGATGGGAAGTGGATAGAAAATAGTGGGAAACATACGGAATATTGCCGCCAAAGGGTCTCATTCCATCGGGAAACATAGTCGTATCACTCTTATTTGTGTATGAGAAGTAAGCCGTTGTCATGTTCGCGCACAGCACAGAGATACGCTTTGCTAGAATTTTCTTAAAAGTTTTCGTTTTCGATGTTTATCGATGTTTTCCTTTGATTTTGTCTCTTGCTATAATTGTTCTCACCTTGTCCTGTGACTTCAACTGATTAAAGAATTCGAATGTCTTCAGATACTCAATTGAATACATGATGTCTGCGAGGTGCCAGTGCTAAAAACAAATGCTAAAGTGAGTTAACGGTCAACAATTGATGGTGGAATGACGAAATACAAAATGATTATATTTCCCATTTTACCAATACTACAACTTAATTGTTAAGCAAAAGCATACCACACATCATTCTGACAGGCCGGGTTCGACCCCCGCCCCTGCCCAACCAAGGCGCCATCCCTCCCTGGGTCGGGCAATTGGTAGCGGTGCCCTCCAGGGCTGTGCATTTTTTGTTTTTTGATTTTTTGATTTTTTGACTTTTCGAGATTTTTCAAAAAACTTTTTTGACAAAAATTTTTTTGAAATTTTTTCAAAAAATCAAAAAATTATTTCGGAAGTTTATTTCGAAAATTTGCCTCGAGACGGAAGAAAATTTGCCAATTTGTCCATAAAATGACCAAAAAATACATTTTTACCTTAAAATTTGAAAGAAATACTGATAAATGGTCATTGTCAGGCATCGCATAGAAGGCTTAGGAAATTTTTGAGCTTGGATGTGAATTTAACCCGAAAATTTTTTTTAAAAATTTTTTGAAATTTTTTGATTTTTTTGAGAGAAAAATTCAAAAATTTTTGTTTTTTGAATTTTTTTTGAAATTTATTTTTTGCCCAGCCCTGGTGCCCTCGAACAAAGATCCCCTGGAGAAAACGCTTGGAACGCCAGGGTGCAACTCCTAATCGACTGGCCCAGCAGTCCACCGGCAGGAAAACATCCCCCCTTGGAATATCCCCCTGACCCCGGAATAAAGACTTTTAAAGATAACGAACTTTGCGTCCTTCCATGCACTTGCTCCACAACTTCTTTGGTTTGGGTGGCAAAGGTATTCCAAGTCGAATGTGTTCCTGCAATTGAACATATTATATGCGACCCAACCCAACTATAATTCATGATGCGAGCATCATATTTGTATGACGGCTCATATGCTATTTCTTCGTTTTGCTGACCTACACCCGTACATTGGAACATGTTTCAGCTAACTATTGTATTAGGAAATGGGGGTACCGAACAACAGTTTGATCAGGACCCATAATATCAATGAAAAACAGCAATATAAATATTAAATATCCAAGTTTAAGCGAAAAACCTCGAAACCCATCATAGGGAAATGATGATGCTTGTGCTTATGGGTGTGTTGCTCCTTTGGCCAACCGGGCATAGGCTGAAACAAAAATTCACTAAATCTCTCAAGTAAAACAAACTCCATAATCGACTCCCAATAGGGAATGTCCATTCAATACTCCATCCAGTGTCAAATCCTTGGGCGGCTTGTGAGTGGATAGCCTGGAATTTCGCTACTATTTCTGACTGTTGGCAAAGCATGTCGATCGTGGCTGGAATACATCAGTAGCCATCCAGAAAAAAGGGTTTTCATATTTAGCAGACCATTTTCTCGGGAACTATCTGTCCATTTCAAGGAAACGAAAAGAAAATGCCTCGTTTCTTTTATCTGTTCGTAGAAAATCACTTAGAGTGAAGTACTCACCTCAGCCTTTCCAATGCAAATTCCATGTGCACAAGACCATCAATGAGTCTGTCCATAGTATTTTCGATGACAGAAGGAGCAACAAAGATCTGAAGATGTTTCATTCATTCTCCTCTTCAAACGGTTTCGTTGTTATCCATTTGACTAGAAGGAAAATTTAAAGTCACGGAAAATTTGAGTCCTATTGATCCAGTTTCATATTTGTTCATAGCATTCCCACCTTGATGGCATTTGAACTGGTAGATGGACCGAATTCGTCAACGTCTTCATGTACATCCTACAATAGATTGTTCAAATAACGATAATAAGGGAACCACTAACAGTCTCAGCTTTCCTCTTTGCGATTATGTCCTTGATGAGTGAATTCCCCTCAGGATTCAGTTCTGATTGCACTTCTGCAAGGAAACATTCAACTATTTCAGACTTTAAATATTATAAATCACAATAAACTGTGGTTAATTAATGAAAACGTCAATGAAAAATGGAGTCAAACCGAGGGGATTCATTCCAGATTCCACACAAAGATCGAAGCGACACGCTCTACATCTTGTTCTAAGTTCTGAAAAGTATTCCACTGACAAGACAGATCATGTAAAATGAAAGCATCCAACTAGTTGTGAACACAATTAACGAGGCAACAATAAAAATTCAAGATGTAACCTTTGCTCATATCTGTTTTGCAGTTGCCATTCTTCTTGCAAGTGTATCTGAACAATTTATTATAATTGTGTGAAATGTATTGATATATTTCTCACCTTTTCTGTCCCAAGATGGCCCGACGAAAGAAGGATTTGCACCCATTGCAAGAGGCAATCTGAAGAGGAATTGGATAACGGGACGAATGGTCTAATAGATGTGGATCTCGAAAAGCAGGGACAGCACCATCGATGGACATTATTATGATATTACAACATTTATAATGTTCACTTTACAAACATAGAATTAATACTGATGTTGCGAATCTATGAAGTGGTTGACCTCCACATGCATAAATACAACAGTTTCTATCCTAGATACTATACTACCTTTTCGTTGCTTGAATCCCGATATGAAAAGGAACGTGTTGGAACGGAAAATGATGCAAACCATGGAGAGTGATAGTTGAAACACGACTCTCACCCCGTAATGATATCCACTGGCAGCATCTCCACACACGAGACATTTCTCTGGACATATGTTCTTTGGTAGATCAGAGTAGTGAGGCTTCGGAGTCTTGGCCGGCTGAAACAGGAAATGTTCACAAAAAATGCATAGGTCTGGCCGCAACGGCGAAAATTGAAACGACGTTAAATATAATTATGCACTGCGATGAATGGTGCGAAGTCAAACAAGCAGTTGCATTTCACTGTGAGATGAAATTATACCTGAATGGCCATTCCAACAGTGAATTCCTCGTCTGGACTGAACGAAGTTCCGGGGATGGATGAAGAATCATAGTAGAGAAGAGTGTCGCTTGATGAACAAAAATGAAATTATTCCTATCATATAGCAGTGTTTGTAACATTGATATAATAATTGTAATTCACAATGGAAATTTCCGCATTAACAATGCAAATGCCACTACATCAACGTTGCTTCTCTTTTATCAATAAGTTAAGAAAGTGTCCTATACGCAGCTATTCCTCGCTCTTTAAATAGGGTGAAAATGAGATCGACATAATGCTTACAATATATTCGCACATGTCTCGACCCTCACCTGCTGTATCCTCTCTTCAATTCTTCTTCGATTATCGCCCCTCCATCGAATTCCCACGTCGATTCCATCCTTTCACTCATCATCGCAATACAGATGAATCTGAAATAGAACTCATTCGGGTTCACGAAATTCCCAGTGGACGCGGAAAGAGAAAATACTGTGAAAGATTGATCATTTTGTAAGAGAAGAGAGAATAAACGCCCCAATTCAGTCCCTGACCTTCCCCCGACAATGATCCGTCAATTGAATAAACGGAGGATTCGATCAAAATGAGTCATTCCAAGCGGAAATGGAAAACAATGAAGGGATTGCACAGCCGAGCACGAAAAAGCCAGTTTCAGAACACCATTGCTTTTCTGGGCTGTTGTCTATCACAACAACTGTTTTAGGTAAATAATGGCATCAAATTTATCACATTATTTTGAGGGAACAAGACTGAGTGGTCTGGTGTTATGTTCGCACTGTACACATGTACTTAGTACTTTATGCGATAGAGTACTGAGTGTATTGTGAAAAATGTTGGAGCAGGAATGAGACAGAAAAGAACATGAAAGGGGAATGGCGTGTGGTCGATTAATGCGTAATTGTCCACTATCAACTGATGACAATTCACGTACTGAAATACTCAGAGGCTTCATTCTATGAAGGATTCCCAAATCCTATGATGCCCGCTGGTCCAAATGATTTTTTTCATTTCACAGAAGAGCCGCGCAACAGAAACATTTCCATAGCAAATTCATTATCAGACCAGGCGCTGAAAACCATTTCGAAATGGGACACTTCGAGAAGGGAATGTTTCGCAATGCAAATTGATTTTCTTTTCAATGAAGCTAGACTTAACCAGTGGATGTAAAGGTTTAAAACAGGTAATAGCGGAGAACTTTTTGTGGTGTCTAGCAACGCAAGTAAAAAGTGGCCAGTCCGTTGTGAGGGGGGAGCAGCGAGACTATTCCTTTCTCTCTTCTCTTCCCTCACTTCTCTCTATTCTTCTCCATCCTTCTGCCTTCCTCTCTCTTCCTTCCCTTCCCTTTTAACGAGTGATTCCCTCTGATGTTAGGAGCGTTAGCGATACACACAGAAAAATAACTGCAACATTTTTCTGTTATAACTGCAAAATCCGCTCTTGCTGTTTAAAACTGCAACTAGGATGCAGTTATAACTGCATCCTAGTTGCAGTTTCAATTGCAGTTATAACTGCAAGAGCGGATTTTGCAGTTATAACTGCAAAAAATTGCAGTTATTGTTCTCTGTGTAGTGATGAGTAAACATAAGAACGTGGTTTGCGAGTGCAATTCGCCTTTCTAAAACGGTACGAATCGATTGGACTGAGAATTGAAGAGAGTACGATTATCCTAACCAAGGTTGCACGTAGAGTTTAGCAAATGGAACATACAGGGAAAGGAGAACAAAGACCTGCAATTTGAGACACGGTATCTCATATTGAGCATTTGAAATCACGAAATCAGTCGGTGCACTTGTGCTTATGGTATCATATTAAAAGGATTTGAGTGACTATGAAATTCGTATTCAAAGTTTAGTCGAAGTCACACATCTCCTGTTTTGCCCTGATTGTAAGTGGAGGTGGTATTAAAAAGTCCATTTTTTCCGAGAAGCAGTTATGAGGGAACTAGAGAGAATGAAATGGGGGGAGGGAAGGGAGTGAAATGGTCTCCAGTTGGCCCTTTCAGTGTTGTCTATTGTGTGCAGAGAGACATCCAGCACGTAGAAAGAATTGAAGACGGAAGGAAGGAATAAATGCCGAAAAAACGGATTACAGGAATGTTCTGAAATGTACTAAAGCATTGGAAATGGACCATTCCGATGTCTGCTCAGACAAGGCGAGGGATTTGTGTTGCTATTAATGTTAAAACACTCACAATATTTAGCTAAGCTATACATGTCAATTCAATTTTTACCTGTTCATACATCCTATACGAAGTGCGGAATGCTTTCAAATCCACAGTTTTCGCTCTAGGTCGCGACTTATGAGGTCGCAAAGGTCGCAGAAAAAAAGTTCTCGAATATGTGATATAAGTGTCTAAACGGGTAGATATGATGCCTAGATGGAACATAAGGACATAACAGCTCCCTATAAACTCCGTTTTCCCACATTTATTGAAATTTGATACGCGAAAATACCTGTCTACCAGGGCAGGCTTGTCAAGAATTATGGTTGCAGCCAGAAGCAAGCAGAAGCATATCAATGGTGGCGCAGCGCGAAAGCGCTCGTCTCTGGTTCAAATGCTTGTGGGTTCGACTCCGCACCTGTGCAATCTTTTGCAAAATAGTTTTGCAAAATTTTTTACAAGTCCGTGAGGAAAATATTGCACCTGGTGACCCCCACTTTTTCGATACAACATCGATATTATTAAATCGATGAACTTGTTTTTGGCACATCTTTCACCATTCTTCTCCTTCATTGAGGGTTATTCTATATAACACAGATCTATCTTCTCAGAGGGTGCTACAGCACTTATCACAAACCTGGATGAAAACATTTTCCCCTTACTATATCGACCATGCTGATCACGATGGCGCTCTATGAAAATTCGTATGAAAATTCTTCACTAATTTTATATGCCCTCAGGTCAGTTTTGTAATTTTCACATTTTTGATTGATTTTCACCCTGTCACAATGCGTGGAAGTGATCAAGATGACATTGACGAAGTTGCCACAGAATTTTGGTGAATGGTATTATATGCAAATTTTCCATTTACGGCATTTTTAAACTTTCAATTATTTTTCCTGTAAAAAAATCCCACTTTGGCCGCGGAGATAACAACGGATTTGGAATCTCCATAACTGACTCCATACTCAGTATTTTTTTAAGAAAAAAGTGGTATACTATCGAGCTGTGATAGAACAAAAATTTAGAAAAAATTCGGACACCGGGCATTTGCAAGGACGTAATGCAAATGATCCTAACCTTTCACTCGCATTTCTTCATTTCACAAGCTATTATTTCCACTTCCCGCATCATTTGCATCACGCCCTTGCAAATGCCCGGTGTCTGAATTTTTAAGTTTTTATGCTATCACTGTACAGCTCGATAGTATACCACTTTTTTTTCTGAAAAAAATACTGTGTATGGAATCAGTCATGGATCTTCCAAATCCGTTATTATCTCCGCGGCCAAAATGGGATTTTTTTACAGGAAAAATAATTGAAACTTTAAAAATGCCATAAAAGGAAAATTTGCATATAATACCATAAAGCAAAATTATGTGGCAACTTCGTCAATGTCATCTTGATCACTTCCACGCATTGTGACAAGGTGAAAGTCAACCAAAAATGTCAAAATAATATAACTGCCCTGAGGGCATATAAAATCAATGAAGCATTTTCATGCGAAATGAAGCGCGCCATCGTGATCAGCGTTGTCGATATAGTAAGGGGAAAATGTTTTCATCAAGGTTTGTGGAAAGTGCTGTAGCAATGGTTTTTTCACTCTCTGAGAAGATCTGTGATAAGAGAAGAGTTCGAGTCTTTTGTGATGATGGAATGTTACACATACTCCCCGATAGTATGACGGCAGCAGAAGCTGAAGAAGAGAGAAATAGAAGATATCCGGAATTTGAACAGTCAACAAGCAGAACTTAATCGAAGAAGTGTTATAAGAACCAATTATTACCTATAAAGTGAGAAGAGAGACCAGTTCAGTATGAACTCTTAATAATTCCTTTATCGCCAACTATTAGACGGGAATCAGACGAGTCAAAGAAATAAACATTCGTATAAACCTCATTGGCAATTCGAAAATGATAACTTTCTCTGGCTGACGATTATGTTCTTCTCTAATTTTGTAGCTTTTCATCTTATTGTCTATTTTTAGCCACTAGATAAAGGATCTTTCAATAACACATACATACACCTAAGATTCTACAGAATTAACAGAGATCTTCTGTAATAAGAGCGAACCAGACATTTGCACAGATCTCAACTTTTGATCTCTGCATTATTTGAAATTCCCTTTAGGAAGTCTTAAATTAAAGCGACATCAAAATCGACCGTCAAAGAAGAGCCGTTGAGAAAAATGAAAGAAATCTTTAATATCCGCCCAAGTCGTGAGAGGCAGAATCAATTTTGATCGATTTGTGGTTTATTGCAATTTTTGTGCTAAGAGCAGCTTTCCGTTTGTTTCATTCCACTGTTCAAACTTCAACAGTTGTGTTGAATCCAATAATTTATCCGTGAATAATCGCAATCATTATAAAATATTGCATGATTGGTGTGATTCTTGTGCTTGTGTCACGAGGAATTTGTCGGGCAGAAGAGGAACTTTCGCAGATTCGAAGAAAATTCTGCAAATGAGAGATCATCGATGATGAATCAGTTTGAATAGACTATCGAGGCATGTACATATATAATGTTGTACAACTATATCGAGGCCGCGAAACGGACACTATCGGTTGGAGTGGCTTTGATTTTTCTCTAATTCATTTATATTGTCTTTCGGCGAAATACAACTAAGTCATGAATATTTGTGCCATAAGAAATAGACAGATAGACCATCATCAGACGGCTCAAGATGTACTGTGCAACCTAGTTGAACTGTTATTCGTAGTAGTTTTTGAGCAACTTTTTCATTTTTGCGTGCAATTTCATCGTTTCTCTTTCCTCGGTTCGTGATTCTGGATATGTTTCAACTGTGAATCAAATAAGCAAATATTCAGATCGTATACATAATATGAAGCAAATGACTCACTTATGTGAATACTTGTCGAATGTTGTCTTCAGACTCTTGTATATTCCCTTCCCTGAAGTTCGAATGTGCATCATATGATTGAGTGCCCAACAGTAGTCCTCCACTTCTGTTGGTGACAACCCGGAATACTTGTGGAGAATCGGCGTCCTGAAATTGGTTTGTACATGCATATTCTCTAAAATTATCACTACATGCGTTGCTGAGAACTACCACGCCATTATAACTATATTATTGCAAAGCGCTAGAACCCGAAAAATTAACCAATGCCTGTTTTCATATATCAGATTGGTATTGAGAATAATTATCACTTAAAAACTAACCACTCAGCCTTCTTGTCCGTCATTCTCAGTGCCAGCAAGAATGCACCTGCGGCAACCTTCGATTCGTTTTCCATTGCGAACTCGAAGAACATCAAAGAAGTTTCCAGAATGTACCGAGAAAGTGTGAGAACGGACATCTCTGAGCCTGTTACCTGCAATAGAATACATCATGTACTAATTATCTCAGATCATCACCAATATATAAAAATACATCTAATAGTCCGGTTACAAATGAATCCCAAGTATTTGACCGATGCTTTGCATCCCGACATAACTGTTATTCTGAACCTACAACACTACGGATGAAACATGTGAAAGTAAGAATTTTGATCGGAGAAACAGCGTGTAAATGAGAAAGAATCGTAAGTCAAGGGGAATGGTCGAAAGAATAAACAGTTGGACTCGGAATCATACGATTTAATTGGGCAAAACTGTTACTAACCATTGCATATCTCCGAAGGTAACGATAGGAAACCGGACATCCAAGGTCGAAATGAACCGTTTGAAGTAAGTTCTGAAATGTTTAAGACCTAATAATCTTTGTTTAAAGAAGTAACAGCAGCTTTATAACGATCAACATTAATCCAGGTATAATTGACAATTTGTACTATTTCATCAATATGTTCTAAATGTCAATTGTTTTGTGGTCCGTAATAAGTTTCTAGTGCAATTCTAATTTGTCTCAGCGGAGCTGTTGTCTCTACATTCAACAGATAACCGCTTCGAGTGCATTAGACGAATGAGAAATGCAGTTTACTATTGATTTGGAAACCCTGTCCGTAATAGCAAATGAAGCTGGCTACATGTTCAACTATTATAATATAGAAAGAATAGATCATTACCCGTTCCATAGCTTCAAACGCATCGCGGTCAAAGATGTTCTCACAAATTTCAATGAAGTCGTCAATAAGTGGAGGTGATCGCTCCTGTAAAACAAGGCTCTATGAAATAGTGAACATATAACTTTACATCGAACTTCGAGGCCAAAAATATGGCAGCACTGGCGATCAATTGAAGCTGCTCTCGTGAAATCTTAAACATGTTGTTAATTATTGATTTGAAAGGAGTAGCTATCCAGTTAAGAAGTATATGTTGTAAATGAACATTAAAGAAGCCGTCCGGGGAGATTGCGAGGCGCTTCCCGACGGATATCAGCCTCTCCAATTCCCTCACTCTCTCGTCGTTAGAGTGATCTACTCTGACTACGAGATAGTTGGAGAATTGGAGAGACTGATATTCTTCGGGAAGCGCCTCGCAATCTCCCCGGACGGCTTCTTTAATACCTTCTCCTTCGTGTTGAAGAGATATAGATCAACCAGTTTCACAGCGAGATACAGTGTTTCATGAACCATTTCAAAAGTTTCCTGGACCTGCAATCAATTTTTAAAATGAACATTTTGACTGTATAAATGTGTACCTCAACCATCCAATTGACTAGAACTGCCCGTGTGTCTTTCGATAGCTTTTGATACTTGGGAAAGTAGTCTCGAACCATGTACAGACTCTGCAATAACATATCCTTTACAATTATATTGTTCATTCAACAGAGTTAGCGCATTCCACACTCCACAGAGTTGATGCCATTTACATTTAGCAAAAATGTCAATGATGCGATGAAGCATTTACCTCCCTACTCTGTATATAGGCGAAAATGTCAAAGGCGAATTCAGGAACATTGAATTCGTCAGCTTTGTGCAAGGCGTCGTAGTGAAATGACGGGCATGGATCGGAGACTGCTTCCTGTTATAGTGATAGTGATAATCCGAAAGGAATATCATGGATGAAACCTGTGTGATTTCTTCGTCCATATGGACTCGCTTAGACTGTGGTTCCCCATTTATTGTATCATCTTCACTCACATGGATCTTCTTCAGTGATTGACGCTGAAATGGATGATTATGAGATCTCAGGCTTTCAATTGCCCCTAACAATGTTGAATAGCGAGATATTTGTGTCATATCCTCTGTGAATTAGACAATGTATCGTGGAATTATAGATCGAGTGTATTTGTAAGGAGGGCAGTTCCCCACAGGATTGGCAAGTGAGTGAAATGGTACCTATCAAAGAATAGTTCACAGATTCTTATCGTCAAGGTTGCTTCGATTCGCATAGAGAGATTAGCGAAATGATAGACATTAGAGTGGACACGGTGACCAATGATAATGTTATAGGTATAATTTCCCATACTTAAAGGAGCTGTACCACGAACTTTTTCTAGTTTAAGGTGAACGTGCCACTCGATAGGGGCCAACGTGTGAAGTCGATTGACACCTTTCCCAATGTTCACAGACGTGTCTCTGATTTTAGGTGGATTGTCTAAGGTACTGCATACGGTAGATAATAGGGTGGGGAAGAGGCCGAGATACAAGAGACTGATGAGAGACAGACATACAACTATCTACTTTTGCCAACCCTATGGCTCGTCTCTCTCGGGGAAGGGGTCTATGGTAGGAGAGAGAGTGTGCGCGGGCGAGAGACGTCAGAGAAATATTGCCACCGCAATATTGTCGTGCTAAGAGACAAACCTTTCAAAATTCAATTAAAATAGAGGACATTTTTTTTGTTTTGTAACGATGATGTTTCTATGCTATTGAGACACAAATCTACCGCATAAGACTAAGAAAAAGGTCGTGCTACAGCTCCTTTGATGAGGGCCCTAGGTATATCGCAGATCCTGTTCATCACTGCACTACTAAATTAGGGTACCAAACAGGTAATAAATTGCATTTATCGCTCGTTTAATATCGTTGTAGCTGCTGCGTCTACGCTCGATAGACAAGGGGTTCGAGTGGATTAGACTAACGAGAAATGCACTTTACTACCGTTTTAGTCTAAATCATTTATCAACCCTACTACTCACCTCCTTCGGCAGTATTCTCTCCACATAAGACCAGTCCACGGGTGATTCTTCGTATGTCGTGTATGTCTCCGCTTAAAGCACAATACAGTAACCTCGAAAAGTACCCAGTGGATCAGCATGAGTGAATGATGTTCGATTCGTACATCGGCAGGGATCGTGAAAATCGTTTCAGTGAAGAGTCATTTCCGCACAAAAGATAATTAATTCGCATGTGGATAACACAAAAATTATTGATTCGCCAACATTAAAAATCAATATTTCGATTCTGCAGTGTGCCGCCCATGGCATTTGCGAAAGTGACTTCATAATCTTTGCTCGATCGTGCTCATGCGTAATTCGATGGACTCACTCTTCTTGGGAAGAGCGTGCTTCCAGGGATTCTGCCACGGCTTCTCATCCGATGGAGCACTGGCTCCTGAATTTCCGATTATAGCCTCTTATTAGGACAAAAATCAATAATAATACCTACTGAATTATGTCATCGAATAATAAAATTACATACATTAGCAGCCGTGGGTAGGGACCGTCGAAAGAAGCTCGAAGTGCATTCATTTTCTCATTCGATTCTATATCAGAGGAAAGAGTCAATCGCATCGAATGACTTAGAGAAAAGGAATGCACTTCTAGGTTCGTTAGACGGTCCCTAGACGTGGGATATAGGATGAAACCAATCACATTTACAAAATGAAGACTCGCCTGTGGAGGCAGCCTTGACAGAAGTTGCCTTCAACTGTCGCACAGCCAAACACGTCGCTCGTCGCAGTGCGAACATCTATAACATTAGAAGAAACTTTCCGACCCGGCCCTTTCACCGTGTTCAGATAGCTTCATGCACGGCACAAACCGTTGTCGATATCAATCCCGCGATGAACAACAACTTCTTTATCGAACAACTTCTTCGAGAGAAGAATCAACAACAAAATGAACAAGAAAACAACAACAACTTCACGAATAAGGAGCAAAAATGGGAAGCCAACAACGAAAAATACAGGAACGAGATCAGTCTGGGTTTTTCGTAAAGCACTTCACACGAATACTCGCAACTTTCTGGGTAAGACCAACCCCAAACATCCATATTCCCTTTCTTCCTCCCCTCTTCAATCTAATGATGAAACTCGTGACCTGGGGATCATCATAGACAAGGACCTTAAATTCTCTGCACATTGCAAACTGATCACTGAAAAGGCGATGAATTCCTCTCATATGATTCTCCGAGCTCTTAAATCTTCCAACCCAGATACCTTGCTAAAAGCCTATCAAATCTATGTCAGACCAATTCTGGAAAGTTGTTCTACTGTATTTTCTCCCTACAAACAGGCAGACATTAAGCAACGTGAAAGAACCCAGAATTACTTCACTAGACGAATTTTCACCCGCTGTTTTGGTTTCAAACGTCCTTCAATCCCCTCCTCACCTGAAAGAAACAAAAAGTTGAATTTACCGACCCTCCTTCAAAGGCCCAAGGACATAGATATGAAAATACTATACAAGCTCGTTTTTGGACATACCCGCCTCTCCCACAAACATGCCCATCGTTACACTATTCGTACTTCAACCTTGCGGGACCAGGTTTCATTCTTTTCAATACATCAACTCGCCAACTCTACCGTAAAAACAGCTTCTTTGTTAGATCAGCTAGTGCATTCAATAGTGATTATCGACATATTCAGTCTACTCGCGATCTCAATGACACTTTCACCTCCTTGTAAAATATATCACTTATGCATTTCTCTGTGTCATTCTTCTTAATAATCAATTGAACCACGTTTTGAGTTTAATTGTCTCAATGCGTATAAATATCTATCTATATATTTCGAGGCCTTGCTGAGAAAATCAAACATTAAGAACTGAATTAATAAGTGGACGATAGAACTTACTGAGAAGCCCAGGCGCGATAGCTGCACTTGTCGATGATGAATTTCTGAACGAAACACTAAATTCGTGGATAAACAGTGGGTGCTTCTGCTGAAGTCGGGACTCTAGTATGTTTCAGGTTACTGAAGTATACTCTGCTGATACAGTAAGTCTACTGCTGTAGCCCTACCGTAATCCTACAGTAAACAGTGAAATAACGTGCCTCGACATCGTTGAGCACTCCCTGAGCCTCGAAAGCGATCGCCGCAATGAGCAGACTCATATACGATTCCTCTGAAATCAGACAGATACAGACGCGAAAAACACTCAATTTACGGGGTGGGGGCAATCCCGCAAAATTTGGGTCCATGTTCGGAAAAAGGGGTAAGTTATAAATATGAATTTTTGGATTTACTTGGTCTTGCCCAACTTTAGACAGATCCCAAGGGGACACAGTCCTTTTGATTCCCAAGTCAGGCCATATTAACACAACTGCTTTTCCATAGGCGTGAAGGAATGGTACATAGATAGTTACTTCATGTCCATTAATAACTGACCGTCGACATGCATATACATATAGATGTACTGAAGGAATGCCTTCACGTCCTCCACTTCAAGTCTCATTTTCTCCAAATTCAGAATAACCTCCTCGTCCTTGTTATTGTTATTGACCTCTTCCTAAAAAGGTGTAACGATGACAGGATCACGATTAAGAGACCCAAACTAAAAAAAACTATTTGAAACTAGGATTTACAAATCGGTAGTAAGGTGCATTTCTCATTCGTCTAATTTCCGAAGGGGGTTTTCTCCGTGTCCGATAGTCAACCACTCCGAGTGGATCAAACGAAAAAGAAGTTTCTACCGTTTTAGAACCCCTAATGGAAACGATAAGAAATCATACCTCGCCACTTTCCATCTTGACATCGACGGCCTTCACATCCTTCACTTCCATTGACATCTCATCCAAACTCTTAGCAATGTCCGTCTAAAAAGCAAAAGTATGTAACATAACGATAAAAAACAACAGCAATATTACACATCCTATCCGGACTGTTTTATCCAATACTCGTTTCATTTTTCGACCGACTGTCTCTCTCATTTTGCGTACTATTTCGTCGTCTCTCTGCCCATCAGGCGCGGTTTAGCATATGTTTCGCTGAGAGTACTTATAGAAAAATGATATCCCGAGTAACAGTTTAGATGGGATGCATAATAACGAGTGCTGCATACAACATCAGCGAACATTACCATATCATCTTCCTTCTTGATTGCGAAGAGATTCTTGAAAAATACCGAACGCTTTGCCAGAATCTGAGGATTTTGCAGATTTTAGGAAGTCAGAAAGAAGGTAGGTCGTCGAATATCAGTCGTCTAATCTCCGCGGAGCTGTTGCCTCTCTCATGTGATAGGCAACGGCTCCGTGGAGATGGCAATTGCACTAAAGTCACTGAAAGCGACACCATAAAATAAGACGTACGGAAGCGGACACTTCGAGCCTCGTAGTGCCGACGACGAGGACGCGTCTCTCCTTGCACTTATTGTGGGCATACTCTTCATACGACGGCATTCTACAACAACAACAACAGGAGTATGACACATGCACAAACGACATTTGCCCAACTCGTAAAAACCCATTATAAAAAGATGTGCAAATGTAGCCGAGTTGTGCATTTGTCGTAAAAATGCACCAATTGTACAAATGCTGTTTGTGCATAAGTCGCACTCCCAACAAAACAGGGTGCTTCTGCTCTAGACCGGACTCTAGTATATTGTAGGTTACTGTAGTGTACAAGGGCAGGGTTCATAGTTTGAACTTCAAACCCTGACTGCTTACAATGAAAGCAAGGAATGAAATGGTTTGAATGGGTTCAAATATTCTAGTAGAATGTCGAATTCGGACAGTGGGTTCGCCGATATCCAGACTTCGGTCCATTCTGTTCCTCATAGCGCGGTCTATGCACTCGGAATTACAGACAACAGCGCTAGGGAGGGAATGGATATGACAAGTGGGCCGATGTCTGGACATCGGCCCACCCAATGTCCGGGCATTGTGTAAATAATGTCCGAATGCGACACTATACACTCTACTGGTTGCGAATACTTCGAACTGAAGTGAAGCAATTGCAGTAAATACAAACTTCACGGCTTTGAACCGTTGGAAACAACCTAACAAATTTTCAGGAAAAAAGATTCTTTATCGACGAAATGTACGAGTGTTTTGTAACATTAACAGTTTTGGAACCATGCAACATGAATAAACCGTCGTTAGAACGAAATACTACATGCATTCGCTATGATATGGCTATGAAGCCTACTTGCAACAAGTACAACGAACTTAATAAAATGCACTTTTGTCCCGGAAATACAGGTTTAAAACGGACAAAATAGTGGTGAAAGTACTATTATGAGCTTCTGAATGGAATGAAATAACCAACATATATCATACATACGGAAAACACGCGTACTTCTTATTGTTGGCGAAAGTGAGATTGAGTGGATACTTGAAAGTAATGAATGGGTGGGCTGAATACAGGCAAGAAACAGACAATGTCAAGGATTGATTCTCTCGTGGAACAGTCTTGTTCAGTGGCCGACTTCATTCAACTTATGCCTTCTGCTCGGCGATGATGTGCTTGGCGTAGACACGGAAGATCCAGTCGGTCTGAAAGAATTAAACAATGATATATTGACCTTTTCCTGACAAACTTATCAACACGAAGTGCTGATAAGATAAATTTGTATGTGTACATTTTCAAGAACCAGAATCATACATGGGCAGAGTTCGTACTAAAATTTCGCCTGCAGGGTGTCAAAAGCTAAGGAATTGTAGACCGTGTATGGCGATAATTTGCTATTTTAAACCGCAAAAATATACAAATTCGCTCTGCACAGTACCCATCATGACATTTGCAGAATGACATCATTTCCGATTATCCTGCCCATGCATAATCAGAATTATCAATCAATAATAGATAATAAAAAATGCTTACAATCTGTGCGTCCATCATGAGACAGTCGGGGAAGAGCTTGAGGAACGTGTGGAAACGATAGCGTAGAACCATCGCCTCCACATGATTCTGAAGTTAATATAAAGTTCTTTTAAAGTGCTTTAATATCCCGTGAATGATTGGCCTAATTCCGAATCAGAATAAATAAATGAACTAAAGTTTGAAGGGTTTCATAGACAAACGCGAAGAGCGACAAACTTTGAGTTCTTTGAGAGGATAGGTGAACGCCAACTCGATTCCAGTCAGTAGAGTAATTTGAAAAGGCAGAGATTTGTCCTTCTTCTTTCCACTTCAAAGACGATAATTGAAACACGTACGGTCAGGCTTCAGGGCACATTTCACTGTTCACTCTTATTAAGTCACGCTCTCTCACCCGACAAACATTTCAGATTTGCGGGGGTTGCAGACCCAAATTTGCCAATTTCCCGGGACACCGGACCCAAAATCGTCAAATTTTGCAGGGGGGGGGGGGGGTGAGGGATATGCTAGCGCGTGACACGGTGTGAGGGCGCAGTGGTTAAAGCGGCAACCA
>JACMIF010001555.1:0-22920 GCA_014805445.1 Diplogasteroides magnus | reverse complement strand
TATCATAGACTCCCCACACAAGACCTCACTAGCTGCCATCATCACCAGCCTCTTTCGCAATAACGCGCCGCGGCGCGCTTTTTCGAAGTTGGCCTATTTTCGCGCGCTTCCCCTTTTTCGGAACGTTTTGATTCGCCCTGGTTCGGGCAAAAGAGCTACCTCGAAGGTTTCGACGGCTTTTGTAGCCAGCCAGACCGCCGATAACACTGATTTTTTTCTTCGTCCAAATTTCAATATTCGCGGAGTTACAGCGGAAATAGTGGAAAAAACCGAAAACTTTTCTGTGTGCAGCTGGACCTCGTGTTTCTCCCAGTTGGCGGGTAATAGTAGGAGTATTAAAACTTTGTTTGGGTAGCCCGGAAAATTCAAAACGGGGTATGTTGTTAATGTTTTTGTCAAAAAAATCATACCGGTATACCCCAAAAACAACATTTTTGAATACTGCAGCCGTATTTCAAACCATAAATGGTCCATATGTGGTAGTTTTAATACTCCTACCCGCCAACTGGGAGAAGCACGAGGTCCTAGCTGCACGGAGAAAAGTTTTCGGTTTTTTGCACTATTTCCGCTGTAACTCCGCGAATACTGTGAATTGAGCGAAGAACAATTTCACAGTTAACGATCGTTCGGCTGGCGTCAATTTGCCGTTGAGACCTTCGAGGTAGCTCTTTTGCCTGAGCCAGGGTGATGCTAAATGTACCGTGGACGTGAACAAGCGCGCGAGTAGGCCAATTTCGAAAAAGCGCGCCACGTCGCGTTATTGCGAAAGAGGCTGGTGATGGTGGCAGCTAGTGAGGTCTTGTGTGTAGAGTCTATGATAATTATGGGCAATGGCTTATATCAGGTTGGACGAAGATAATCGATGTGACAGTAGTGTTACTAAGAACTTATGGCTCAACCTAATAGTACAGTTACATTAGTGTTAGTTAGACTTCTCTTCTTGAAGAAAAGTTGGATTCATTTCAGAAAGGAGAGTAAACTCGATCGTCTTGTGGAAATGCGAAAGAAGGAGAAGGAAAAGGCAAGGGAGAAGGAAAGGGAGGAACGTGCATGGGCAACCCCTTCATTGGTGAAACTACAGCGGACACCTGATACAGCAAGGTTAGAATGGGGAGAGGGGAAGTAGGGGAACTAAAAAGACTAGAATACAGGATATTGAATGTGAACGAAAATTGGGACTTATGTAATGTTGAAAGTGTCGTACTCAGATGTGAGGAGTATGTGGATGAAGTGTGGAGACAGACGGAATTGGAGAGACTGAAGAGGAGGGAAGAAAGAAGAAAGGAAAGACAGAAGAGACAAGAAGAGGAGATGATAATGAGAATGGAGAAGAAGGAAATGGAAAAGGTACCAGAGATGATATGCAATCTTGCATTCGAGGATTACTGTTTAGGAATTGAAGAAAGTGGAAGAAGATGTCAAACTGAAGGACAAATTACATTGGGTGAGATACGTTCAGGATCTACTGTGACACATATTGCTGCCGCAATTGGCAATACATATTTCTGTAATTGCTGTTGCATCATTCGTCCTGCTTGGGGAATATTTGTAACGGATGAAATGGATATTGGGGACTGGACTACAGTATTGTTGTGAATGAGTTATTGTTGCTTGCAGCGAGTGGCTTCTCAATCGGGTCATCGTTCGCCGACGTCGTCTGTTGATGGGAAGGATGAGGAGTGTGGAAGAGAATGGAAGAAGGAGAGTGAACAGAGTATTGAGGATCTACAGAAGGAGATAGACAAGGTTGGTTGGTAGACACATCTTGACTAGTCTTGTGTGACTATTCCTCATTCTCAGTTGCAGTTACTCGAAGATGGTCCCCCTGATCTCTTCATCGACTCCCACTGTCACTTGGACTTTATCTACAATTGGGTGAGATTGTTTCCTCGATTTCTTTATCATCAATGATTGTTGTTTGTGGTGTTGTGCAAAATGTGTTTTCCGTTTCAGTTGGTGCGCGAGAGTAAGCCACATCCCCTGCCAATGTTCATGTCACTGTCTGAGTTGTACGAGACTCACTTCCAGTCTCCGATTCCCTCAATGCTGCTCGGGTGAGTACTGTAGGAATACGAATGGGTTGGAGGCATTTTGACGCTAGATTTGTGATGAATGTACTTTGGTTAACCATCTCGATGTTGTGGATTCAGATGTATTCCCAACTTCATCCGCCCTTCTCTCTTCGTCCAAAGGCCCTCTCCTCCTCCTGGAGTTTTGCTGGGAAAGGAGGACGTCTACAGAATCGACTGGCTGCTCAAGATAATCCAGGTATACTGTACTTTGGATGGATCGATTGGCACACAGCACAAGTGTTAATGTGCAAGGTATATATGGGGCATAGTCCTAGTTGTCCTCCTTTGAGGATGAGAAGGTGCTCGGGTGCACATATGGGTGCCATCCTCACTTTGCGGAGCAGGCGGATGATGTCTTCTTCCAGACAATGGAACAAGTAGTGGCAGACAGGTGAGAAGATAGATTAATCCCATCTGGACGAAGTTGTCCATTCAGAGCGAAGAGTCGTGTGGTGGCAATCGGAGAATGCGGAGTCGACTTGTCAGAGAAGTGAGGATTGGGAAATGACAGAACGGAGTTATGGGGCGTTTTAGCCGTTGGGGTATAAAGAAGAAGCTAGGTAGAGGGGAGTGGACAAATGATGTTTGCATCCCTCCCAGTAACTATGGAATGATGTTGAGGAACACAGTACCTCTGGAGGAGCAGTTGCGCGTCTTCAGACGACAAGTCCAATTGGCAGTCAAGTCCAGTCTTGCCATCGTTGTCCACTGCAGGTACGGTAGTCGATGTTTGCACAATAGCACCACAATTGGGAATTGGTCAATGTTGAGTAGTACTCGTATTGTTGCAGGGGCACAAGGATGATCGATCCAGAGGATCAAGTGCTGAGTATACTCAAAGAGGTTGATATTTGTTTGTTTCAATTGGGAATGTGTATCCATTGAGGAGTGCCCAGTTGATCATCCCATCCATCGTCATTGCTTCAGACGGGGAATGCATGTGGCCAAGAAATGGTTGGACGCCCTCTCTGGAGTCCATTTTGGTCAGTGAGAGGGGACTGTGACGCAATGTGTACTGTGAGTAATGTAATATCGAGGCAAACCTGTACTTGTTAATTTTAAAGGAATCATTATGATGGAAATGAACTGTGGTTTTTGCTGCTATTCGATATGAATAGTGTACACTAAATGTACTAGAGACAAATGGAAAGAGATTGTATTGTCAGGATTCACGATGAGTGCAAGTTGTCGTTCTTATGACATCAGGAGGACACTCAGAGAGATTCCATTGGAGAATATTCTATTGGAAACGGACGCGCCCTACTTCAAGCCGGTCAATGTGGTACGCGATTGTTATACTTGGAAGGTTGAGACTCAGAACACGTTGAAGGGGATACAGTAATCCTCATACTGGACTATACGCTTGATTGATGCAAGGGCGCTACAAATAGAATGTCGCGATATATATCTTGTTGCAGTACAAGTATGCATCGAAGTCGAATCACATGGGTGCGGCCGTTGGTGTGGCACAGAAGATTGCGTTCGCAAAGAACATTTCCGTCCTGGAGGTGATTATTGAGATGATTATTCTCCAATTGATCACCCCTTTTTAGGTAATTGAGCAGACTCGCAAGAACACGATTCGTCTCTACGGCTTGAGACTCAGAACCGGTGTTGCGAAGTGATTACGGTAAGGCGGATACTACGGTGCCCTGTACCCCCCAACTGATTCCTGTATTCCCTTTCTCAATCTTGAAACCGGATCCTTACCTCCCAAAATGATTCATATGCCTCTCTTCCCCCACTGTTTAACTCAAATGCGGTGTAACAGCTTATTTCTTAACTAGTTTACACTTATAATCTGTTCGATGTCCCGTTTTTGTTTGCGAGCTGCTGCTATTGTTGGTCAAAATGTGAATGACCCGCCGTTTTATTTAAATATCTGCTTCCTGTTAGATGTTTTTTGTAGAGATAGATGATCAGAAATAAGATAGTAGATTTGTAGAGATGTAGTTATAAAAGAAAGAATATTCTTCGTGTTACTGTCCTTTGTCTTATCGTCATTGTATTCCAAATAAGATACTTTCATTAGATGGTCAATAGCTATTATGTTACCATTCCTTTAATATACTACGACTGCTCTTGTTTCAATCTCATTTTTACATTTGTTGAATTTTTGGACGTAATTCGGTTAGATATAGTTTTGCTGCCGAAATGCTATTCTTGATGAAACTGATTGGAATGCACTGCTTTTGTGCCAGTATCTGCTATTTCTTGGTCAACTACGACGCTCAAAAGCTGACATATGAGTGGTCGATGCGATACTGGTGACATTTTCTCGGTGGGCCAGACAGATGTTGAGTTGAATGTCAAATGAGCATGGTATTCTTCTCTCAGCTCATCTAATGCCCGTATAGGAGCGGGAGAGGGATTCTTAGCCAGTCTGATCATTAGAGGGAGTCCGCATATGACAGTGTATGCCCGGCCTCATCCCCTCTCTCTACAGTCAAGCACATTCATCCATAGTCTTGCGTCATATCCCTCTCACCCTCCCATCTCTTCCATTTCCGTTCCCAGTTGCCCTCTTCTGATGGCTATCTTATCTCCAATCGACCTAATTCACCAGTTCACTCAACATAGTCTTCGCGCCAAATTAAGCCAATCTTCATTTTGTCAACCGTTTGGAACAAGCAGTATCCCAAAAAACCTAATGATTCAACTTGATCATTCATCGATGAATCATTCAAGCAATTGAAGCAAGCGTGCAGTTTGCGATCCGTAAATTATAACCTCCCGCACTTTTGCGCAAAAGCGCGGGAAGAACTTTTTTCAAATGAGCAGCGATTGATAGGGTTCCTTAACATGGTTTTTTCCCAATTTTTCCGCTGTTTTCGTGTTTGCGCTAATTGGCGATGTATTGGGGGTGTCTCTTATGACCTGATGAAGGGGTGGCTTGACCTGGAGACGGCCTAAGAGGAGGGAGAGGCAACGAAGAGGACGCGAGATCATACCCTCTTTTCCCGCCCAATTTCATCCCTCTCCCTACCCCCCTCCCCCCCCCCAAGCCCGTGAGACAGCCAGCTGTGCCTGTTGATCATTCATCCTTTTCCTTTGTGTCCTTTTCTATGACATTTTCCTGATTGTACCTCGGTGATCGATTGAGCTTTATCGTGTGGTCGCCGTCATTTTGTGGTTATTTTACAGGGTTAGACAATCATACTGACGGGAGAGGATTCACTCGCACTCACAAGAACAAGTAGCACCATGCCTCGTACTTCCAAATCTCCAGCCAATCAGGAATTGAGACGATCGCCCAGGAAGAAGGTGCAAATTCATTTCCTTGTGCAATTTGAATCTTTCCCCTCAAACCATCGTTTCATAACTGATCTTATCCTAATCCCATCTCTTGATGACTGTCTGATGTGTAATCTTCACGATCTAAAGACCATGGGAATGATCTCAATTTGCTTACATAGTTCTATTCATTTCCTGTGATTTCCTCTATGCTTAATAGTTTCTTTGTCAGGCATGGGCCTCTCCTGCAAAGACTCCTACTCGCAATGCACTACACAACTCTTCCATTTTCGTGAGTTGTTTGACTACTTTTCTGTTATTTGCCAGCGTTTGTCATCTTCATTTTTCCTTTCTTCTTTTTTTTGACATGCTCTGTAAAAGGGCCATGATACTCTATCTCTCCTCATGTCGAATTGTGTTCAGTCAGAGGCCGACTTCTCTCCACTCAATCAATCATGGGCCGAAATCACGGAAAGCGATGTCAAATTGTCCACCAGACTGGTTAGTTCGGTATGAAAGAGGGGAGAGGAATACACTGACCATGGCAGAAGTTTCTTTCTTGATCGCAATGGGCAATATTTTTTGCTGAAATATTCGAAGCAGCGAGTTTGGTGTTGACCAAGTTATATAAATAAGCAGCACTAAATAGATTTCACTTATCGACATGTTCGTGTTCGAATAGTTATTAGACCAATACTAACCGTAAATGTACCAAAAAGAAGTAGGATGAGCATGTTTGTAATTGATGATGTAATCTAATACGAAGAGTCTGCTCATCAGACCTCGGAGCGCAGACGCAAGCCTTCTTCTCCCAAGAAGTTGTCAACGACGAAACCAAAGTTCGTTCGATCACTGGAACTGGAGAAGTCGTTCATTCGTAAGTGGAGAATACTCTCTTATCCATGATGAAATTGCATGACCGTCAAGATATTTCAAATGCAACAAACATTTATATTTAAAAAAGTTGTAAAGTGAGATGCACTTTCAGCTGGTGGCAGCTCTTCCCGTCGCAACGATCGCGTCAAAGACTCGGCCAAGACAACAGAGCTAAGGGAGGAGAGAGGAAGGAGGGAGACCACAACTACTCCCGGAAATGTGGGTTACTGTATCCTGGAGTAGGCGCCGATACTCCATCTCGGAATGTGTTCTTATGATAAATTGAAATGGTGTTCAGAGCCGCAAGAGGCATCTCTCAACTACCTCCACGGTCACTAATGGAGACGGTGAGTGATCGTAGTGAGAAAGAGTCAAGTTAAATATAACAAAAATGTTTTCCCTGACAATATCGGACCCACGCGATGGCATGCTCCATTTTTGCATAAAAATGGTTAAAATGATGAATTATCGGTCTGGAATTAAACATTCTTTAGGAGGTTCTCCTCGCAAACGTGCAGCTCCTTCGAGCAGTGGTCGTCCTGCAAGGAAGACACAGAAGAATGGAGATGGATCAGAGTCAACGACTCCTGCAAAGAGTCCTGCCAGGACAAGGTATGCAACGCACTTCACATAGGTTGCCGGAGAAAGTTCCGATGATCGCTGATAATCGACGAAGGCGCTCATTTAATTGTATCCTAACTTCTTTACTAAAGATAAAAGCAATGCAATAATAATTGCTCATTGCAGGCTCTTCTCCAATAGATCCGTCATTTCTTCTCCGGCCTCGAACGATTTCAGACCCAAGGTAAATGAAACTTTCCCTGACTTGTGATGATGAGACAATTGCTGATTGCGTGTTGTAATCCAAATGTCATTGATCTTGTAATTACGATATTTTCCTTGAGGAGTTCTACGAGGAACCGACGCTTGGATGGTGCAAGGATGGTGCAGTTATCGAGAAGAGAGGAAAGGTACGGTATTCAGCACAATTTAATCGATACAGAAATCGAACTAATCGTTATAGGAGATTGAGAAGGCGAAGGAGAAAGCAGTCTATACCCGCTATCTGAAGGAGATTCCCATGGTTTCTAGGGAAAAGGTGAGACCTGCACTTCCTTCCTTAATTTTTTTCGAGCAGTAGATCTGTATAGACCAAAATATGTTCCAGCTTTTAAAAATTCTATGGACGGATTCATTGTTCTACCCTTTATAAACTTTCTCGAGTATACCGTGTTTTCCAAAAGTAAAAAAAAATTTCTCGTACAGGGTATCCATCCGCGCACTCCGAATAAGTTGATCAACTTCTCGAGGAGGAGTTGGGACCAACAAGTGAGTAATGGATTGATCATTCAGTCCAGTCGTGTCACCCAATGATCACTGTTATCAGATAATTATGAAACAGTGAATCAACGAGTCTTCGCTTTTCGCAAATACCTCAATTTTGGTGTTGAATATTGTATATGGAATAGAAATTGGATAATATGGAGCAGCTTGTCAGTGAATGAGTTGTTCCCTCTGCAGGTTCGTGCATGGAAGAGATCACTGTACCAATGGGCGGGAGAGGAACCGAGTGAGTCTGCAAACACTTCATTCTACTCTGAGACTACTGAGGAGGCAGCACAGCAGGTACGGTAGAGGGTGTGGTGTGGTGGGGTGATGGGAAATGACAGACAATCCTTTGTACCGGGTAGCTCATTTTGTACGCCTACCATCAAATGTCTACTGCATCGAACAATGCGCCAGTTACGATAACAACTTCACTACAGTTGTAGTTGTCGGACTGTTTGATCTGTTTTCTTTCAGATGGATGAGAACGATGGTTCCGTACTTGCTTCTATCTCCCACGAAGAAATCGCTGTAAGTCTCCCTTTTATCGATCGACACCATACCGTAATCTTCAATCATTCATTACAGGAGACCGGCCTCACTCGTCTGATGGAGAGATTCGACGCTGACGAGTCAACGTTGAAGGCCGAGGGGCAGAAGGGCATAGTGGATGGCCCCATTGACTTTTCCGGAGTCACACATTAAGGCGAGGGTGAGGGTTACGGTAGCCAGTTTGTAATTGCTCTGGTAGCTGAGAGATTGGCCAATATCGTTAACTAAAGTAGATTGATACTATGTGCTGCTTGACCACGGAAGATATTTGTGAATATGCACTTTGTCCGATCCCCCCCTTACAGTAACCTCTCTGACTTTGAAACATGTTGAGTGCCTGCAATATTCTTATATCCTGCTAGTGTTGGCGGTCCCATTCAATTCTCTTGCCAGCTATTTGGTACCTTTCTCATCTTCCAATACTACTGTATGCCCCCACACCTGAGCACTATTCACTTATTCTGTAAAATGTCTAACTTTCCCGTAACTTTTGACGTTTGTCGAACAACACCATGATCCTCTACTCTATCCCTGTGCTTTTGTCCATTGTCGTTTAGTCGCAATTTCCATGTCTTTATGTTCTTTCGAAATCTTTTTCAAGTTTTCACATTCCTGTAAGTTCATCGACACTTTATCTACTTTTCCATTGTGAAACAACTTTTGGCGCCAGTTTTTGCATGTACTTGAGCAAATTTTCCATGTTTCTCTTTCGCGATGTGTTTCAGTTGTTTCATCCCTTCTCTTTATCTGCCCTTGTCAATGTTTCACTTCCTTTCTAATATCTCAGCAATAAACTCGTTTTTGTGGCGTAGAACGCGATATCCCCATTGGAAAGTATTATGCCGGATAAAGTTGTTGAACGTTCCCTGGATAGATGAATTCATTTTTGGAGACGAAAGGCCCATTGCCTTGTGTGATGCTTCTACTGTCTTTTAGCAGTTGTTGTCGTGGCCAGACACTACCAAAGAGAGAAGAATGGGAGAGTAATGAGGGAGGGATGGTAGGGTGGATGGTGGACGACCCAGACAATCGAAGAAAGCAGCTAGTCAGAGAGAATGATGTTTCATTGTCTGGGAATAATCTGGGATGCTCACTATATTCGAGTGTCACATTCGGAATGGAGGTTGTCTGTTCAGTCATTCCTATCTAGTCTAGCTAGCTTGAGTGAGAGGGAATGAGCCGATAATGCGCAGAGACAGAAAAGTTGCACTTTGTGCGACTCCCTCAGGGATGATGATGCACTTGTTCCTGTCAACAGTTGTGTGCACCAGACACCTCAGGGATCAGGGCGAAACAAGAGGTTCTCGAGAGGAAAACAAGAGAGTACGGTAGAAGACGAGAGCTACAGACGGGCAGAGTTCGGTGCACACACTGTTCCCCCTTTGCGAGAGGAAAGGGAATGATAAGAGGGACAGAGACGCAGAGACAGAAGGGGCAACCCCCCACAGGCATATGCAATTCACGTGAATTCGTTCCTTTCCTTCCCTTCCTCCCCTCAAATTCACGATTCTCCTCCCCCTTCACTTTCAGTGATTCTCCAAGTGAGAATCATTGGTTCTCCTCTTGTCTGTATACAAGAATCAGTCTTATAGAAGAGTGTCTGACCCTGGATGACCTCTAGATGTGATAGCGACTGACCCTCTGTTAGATTATGATTCAACTTGAACTGTCCCTGAGTATTGTCATTCTCCCTTCTTTAAGAGATAAAGTACCGTACAGAGTTCTTCTTCGACCGAAAACGATCTCTGAAAATGGTGTTTAATGCCTTTAAGCCGTTATTGCGTGTGTGTGCCTATACAAAGGGACCATCCCTCTTATCGGTAGGAAACTCATTTTCGGAAATTGTAACCTCTCCAATGTCATCGGAGCGGATGTCTCTCACTTGGATAGACAACCGCCCGGTGGAGATTAGAGAGGTTACAATTTGCGAAAATGAGTTCCCTAGTTATCAGTGCGTAGTCTTTCCTTGTCTCCTTCTTCCCTTTATAGATAGAGCCAGCTGATAGGGCGAGTATTTTGGGGGCACCCCTCAAGGGAGAACAATTCGTACAGTGGAGGAGAGACGATGAGTACTTTGTTGTTTTTCAAATAGAGACGTCAGGAGGTATTTATTTCCTCTCCTGTCTGAAGTTCACACACATCCAAATGTACTACTGTTGACAGTGATTGTTTGAACAAGGGAGAGGGGCATTCCCTATTGGAGTAGAGTCTCAATATGTGTCATTTTCACATATCATCATCATCATTGTACTATTGGTCTTTGTCTCTCACTCATGTCCTTTGTCTGCGATGGTCTATTTCAGTCGTATACAGTATATACGGTATACTCTTATTGGGTTTGAATTAGGAAACATATTTATAGCCCAAAGTTATTCTCATCTCTTTTCATCCAAATTCTATGAATATGCGCACTACGACATGTATTTATCCGTGTTTGATCACCGTTTAATTCCTCTTCATCATCAGTTCATTCCACTCCCCATTCCCTTCCAGAGAATGTCGGTCGCCGTTGTTCTGGGTGCGGGAAAGGCCGCCGAGAGCATCACCAAGCTTTGTGAGTTCAATATTTCTCGAGTTGACCAAATCATACCGTAATCTTGGGAATGACTACATTGGGCTGGGGCTATATGTTAGATGTAATCTTGTGAACGATGTATTCTTTGTTCGCGTGATTCACAGTTCCATGACGTGGTATTCTTCCAAACCCGTTCATTGTTGGAATGCCAATGACAATGTCTGATCAGAAGTGTAATGGGGGACGGAAATAGTAAGAGATGAGGAGTGAAGGAGGTGCTGTCCACACTTTGTCGCCCCTTGTACAATCAACAATAGTGCTATGTTGTGTATCACCCAAGTGCCGGGGTATCGGAGTTGATTTGCTGTCGTTTTCCCCTTCTGAATTGTTGTCTCGAGTGTGTGAGAGGACTCAACCCCTAACAGATGTCAACACAATCAGAGTTATGATAATGACCAAAGGACGGTGATAGTCCCCGTTCCCTCAGTTCTCTCTTGCAATGGTTACACTCGAGATGTGATTGGGAAAGATCTCCTTCACTTTTTAGCGTTACTCAAAAGGATATTGCAAGGCACTAAAACCAAACCTGATTTGATCTAGTGTTCTATCGGGAAAAAGCGTTACTTGTGTTACTGATTTGCAGAATATTGGAATTAATGACAACACATTATTCCCTGAGAAAGTTCATGGAAACTGTATGTATGTCATGAGAGAGCAGATAGAATGAAGGGATCCCTTGCGAGATTGAATAGGAAGGATTTTGTTCTAGGGACCAATGGGTGATGGTCAATCACAGGACAGACCCTGCTGGGTCATTCGGTCCCGTGACCAAGAGACTAAAGACTCTCATCCTTGTACAATGTCGAGTGTACGAGAGGGAATGATGGAGGGGTCAATGGAGAGTGGACAGAGAGGAGGAAGGAGGAGTGTACCCCTGAGACATGGAACACATGTGCGTCTTATGTCCACTGAGATGATAGTGAGATCAACTGTCATTTGCAGTCCGAATTGGGCATTCTTATCCGAAGAATGGAGGCCAGGCAAGTGATACTGGCTACAGAATGGACCCCATACCACGTGTGGGACACGTGAAGCTTCGTTGATCGATCAATGGGTTCAGTAGTGACAAAGGGAGAGCATTAGAGTGCCCCTACCGGAACGAAAGTGCAACTTTTTGGTCTGTGTGCATTGAAGATTCAATCCCTCTCACTCGTCATGAAAAACCTGTGGGAATGAGTGAACAGACAACAATGGTGCACTTTAGTTCCGATATCGACATCATAGAGAAAGTATTCTCTCTCGAACGGATATGCAATATTTTGAGCTGACTGAACGTACAAACAACGAACGAGCAATGAGAGAGGGAAGAATCATGGAACATTTGGTTGTTTTGTTTGATGGATGACAGTACGATCGGATCTTCTTTGATTCTGAGTAACTCCCAATTGCTCCCACTCACTCAGTCCAACGGTTCAATGATAAGGAATATCAGATGCCAGATATGACTGTCTCACACAGTAGATAGGCTACATAATGGTTTCATGTGTCAAAGTTTCCGGATGGGACCGTGAACCTCAGACTTATGCGGAGACACGTGAAATGTACACTAACAGCTGCAGATTTGCGAGAGTGATAAAAATTTCTCTTGCAAGATGAATAACTTCGAATAGGGGATGTGATTGAGTCCTCTGCCTTAGGAGGTGCAAAGCACATAAGAGTGATGCTCTATTTATAGCAAAAATGATCAAACGGTCAGATATTTGTCAGTGCCTGAGGCACATGTCGTGCACGTGTGTACCCGAAGTGTACCAGATGTGCTTTGCTTGCTACGAGATCAAACGACCACTCTCTGGAACGAGGGAACAGGGGGGGATACACCGTGAGGTCTTTTGCACCCATTGCGTCATATGGACAAAGAATGTGTTGAGAGTGGAAAGACCACGAGTCAGGAATAGCATCCACTGATGAGTGGAAGAAGACAGTGCGTAACAACACGGAGGGTGTCTCCCAAGGGAATGGATAAAAGAGGAAACAATCACGGGATGCATTAGTGAAATGACAGCGATTCAACTGCAACCACAACAGCCGTGCTCTACTGAGAACCGCCGTGCTCTACTGAGAACCTTGTTTTGTAAGGGGTTACGGTAAGAGGAAGTTTGATCCATGAACTGAGCTGATTTCCCCCTTTCACAGTCTCAACAATTTCCCATTTGCAGTGCTGAATGGGGGTGGTCGTGTGGCCCTTGTGGGTGCCCGTCCAGCCGCCATCATTTCTGCCCTCAAGGAAGACGCCGAGGCTGCCATTCCCTTCCTGTTCGTCGACGACATCAAGGTAAATTTCGCTAAAGTCATCAGCAGGATTCGAACCTCGCCCTCCGAAGAGGACTGCGACCTGAACGCAACGCCTTAGACCGCTCGGCCAGAATGACATAAGAGCGGGAGTGCAGAAACTCTCCAATAATGCGAGAGGGCATGATAAGTACTCGATGGGAGGGAGCGAGAGAGACGGAGTGTTCTCTGTGGTAGCGGGAGTTTCGAATTGATAGAGCATTGCAGTTTGTAAATTGGGATTGCGATGGAAGCTGTGGATTGCTTTATAGAACGAATGTACTATGTAGATGTCCGTCAAATGATTTTGAACTGTCTATGATGAGAGAGATTAAGTCACCTATGTCCACAGGCAGAGAAGCTGCTCTTTTTTCAAAATTGATTCCTACATTAAATATGGGCGAAAGAAAATAGAAATCCAATTCACAAGCGGAGGATGTGGGGGTCTAATGTACGGTATTGATCGGGATTACGATATTTGATTACAGCATCAAGAGGATCACGTGAGGAAACGTCTGGCCCGTCTCTCCTTCCATCCTTCCATCAATGAAATCGAAACTGATGTAAGGATATGGTTATGCCTACAAGCATAGTTTGTTTGTGAACGATATAGAGATATCTGAGGTATTAGTGATTTCTACTCGAGTGATCTCTTTTGCCGTAAGGATTTGATGGTATTAGGTGTATGATTGATGGTATGGGAACGAGAATGTCTGGTGGAATGAGACAACAATAATTGGTGGCTGTTACACAGGTGTATCACCTGTTCTATCTGAGACGAACTCATATGAAGCATGGAAAGATTGTCCAAGGGAAGAGTGATAATTGTTTCTATTGTAGTTGTCGATTGTCTTCGATGCCGCTGGCAATGCCTCATCCACTGATGCTGTACACGCAACACGAAAGTTGCATCCCAGGTACACAACAACAACCAATATCATTCTTCCATTAGTTCATATTGTGAACCATCTATTGGTCGAAGTAGATACAACTCATCATTCAAGCACTATTGGTTTATTAATCTCCTTACCGTTAAAATTAGTTCTAGCTTGACTTCACCTAGATTGGGAATGATAAACAATGTGTTTGTACGGATTGCATTTTGTAGACGCTTTTTTCTTTCGTGATGACATTGGTATCGAAGCCATGTTTTCCATATTTCTCTTTTCAGGACTCCCGTGGCTTCAGTGGACGATCGAATTGCCCTGGAGGATGCCTTCCATATCGCCCTTCACATGTACCAGCCCATCGAGTACACAAAGATTGCACAGGTGAAACCCACATCGAATAAGTTTCACATGATCATAAGGCACAATGAGATGGAAGTGGTGTAGTCATGTACTTTCCAACAGCTTCTGTTCACCCGGTGAAATACCATTCTGATTGGTTTCACTGTAGTGGACAGGAGCGGTCGGAGGAAGCACAGAGAGGGATACTGTAGGATGAGGAAGGGATAAGGGACAGTAGAAGGGAGCAGAAGCCTTGGACTGTAGGTGGTAGTGGGGGAGGAATGAGAAGAAGTGTGATGAGAGCGCCTCTTGGCAGGCCTTTTATAGCAGGTCAGTCTCCTGACCCCGCACATAGAGAGATTGCGCAATCAGAAGAGACACAGACTGTGAAAGGAACGAGAGAGTACTGTAAGAGGGGGAGGATGATAGAGAGGAAGACAGATGAATGAGTACTGTAGGAAGAGAGAGAAGAGAGAGGAAGAGAAGGCGTGGGATTACCTGTGACTATGAGAGAGTGTGGAAGGAGTGAGAGAGTCCAGACTGTGAGACAGTAGACAGAGTCTTATCTGGGTCGAACATCTCTGCTATGCAGTGGAGGGTCCTGGGAGAGGGAACGAGAGAGAAACCCGCGACAAATGAGTTCCGTGATGGGCATGTGTGGGAATGAAAGAAGCGACTTTTGGTCGAGTGAAACCGGAATAAAAATAACATAATGTTGATACACCTTAATCCTTTGACATCAAGTGGTCTTATGACATGAGATCCCATTGTATATTTTCAAATGACTCCATTTTGGTATTTCATTCCCTCTCATTGTCAGATCGTTCACTCTTCCACTACCGATGCTGCCTCCATCTCTGTTCTGAGGAAGACACTTCAGAAGGCTGGAATCACTGAGGTAAGACTACCATCCACCAAGTACAGTGACAATAACTACCCCTGGGTCAGGATACTGTGACATGGAATTAAGTGTAAATCACGAGCTTCTATCTCCATAGTTTTTGTGCTATGTCTCTGTTATCATCAACTGTACCTTCGTTTGGTTATGCAATGTTCTGTATTGAGGATTTAGATGTAGTGAATCGCCTCTGTCCCATTGCATCGATGAAAGAACACTGCCGAAAGGGGGATTCCTTTGCATTTTACCGCGCACTTCTTTAGTTACTCTCTGCTTTGTATGGTTGCCGCTTTATGGCACCCTGCCAAGACTGTCTAATGGGGGACTCGATGGGAGACAGACGAGACTGAGATTACGCACCCAATGGCACAATATGTGTGAACAGGGGAATGGCATAATGGAGATGAGAGTGAGAAGAGGGGGATGACCCGCTGGGAAGACTGAGTGACATGCACTAACGCTTCTGGCAGGGATTTATGGCCCCTTTTGGTGGATGAAGATCAGAAGATTATAAATCAAACGTGTAGTCGAAATTTATGGGACTAATGGCCAATGGGAGAATTTTGTTTCACTCTTCTTAATGCTATCGTATTAATCTAGCATATCATTAATCTTATGAACAATAGCTGAGGACAAGATATACTACAACTCTATGTGAGTAACGATACGATGTATTCATTCAGATCACAGCAGCCGAGGGAGTGGAGGCATCTTCCCTTGTCTCTTCATGGAGTGGAGATGGTCCTTCTCTTCAATATCAAGTTGCTTCTCTCATTGGAGTTCGTCATGAGGATGAGAAGGATGCAGTAATGCATTGATTCCCATTCACACTAATCTCATCCAATCAACTCATTCATTGACTCATAGTAACATATTCTATTGTGGCCCAAGGCACATCATTTGATTCTCGTCCATTCTTCATGTACATAACACGGCAGTCTGAACAGTCCATTCTTTGATTCGGTACGATGAGATCGATTAAAGCTCTTTGTACAAGTAATCTCAATGAGAAACAAATATAAAAAGAACAAACAATGCCGATACATAGTATTTGTTCAAAAATGGCCTCTGGTTCTGCTATATAAAGCTTTGACATCGCCAAAAGATGCTTGTTCGTTTCTAGAGTTCCCTTATCAATCGTACTTTTCATCTTTATCGTCATTCCGCATTGGGGAGCGGTCGTCTCTCAGTTCATCATAGAAAACCGCTCCCCAATGCAGAATGACGATAAAGGTGAAAAGTACGATTGATAAGGGAACTCTCCTCGTTTCGGTTATTGGCTTCGTCGACACAAGTTCTGATCCATTCTTGTTATTTCCTGGTTCTGTAAATCAATGATCAAATGCATGTCTCATTCTTCAATTCTCCTCCGATCTTCTATCTATCGAACGTAGAGAGAACCGTTCTGCGGGGAATGGAAGAATGAGAAGTTCATTTGACTATCGATTTAGGAATCCTCGAGTTATTATGCAAAACGAAATTGATAAAATGAGTACACTATTTAGTATAAATAACTACTTCAATTGATCGCAAAATGTCAATATCGTCATATAGGTCATGAAGCATACTTGAACTCATAATGAAATGTATAGTAAATTTGATGACGATCGTTTGAAAGCAGTAGGTCGATGCTCACTAATGTATCCTCACAACTAGGGAACGGAATCCAAGCAGAAGTGCACATTTCTGCCGTCTAATTCGGTCAGAGCGGTTGTCCCTCGCATATGATGGACTACAGTTCCGAGCGAATTAGACGGCAGAAGTGTGCACTTCTGCTTGGATTTCGTTCTCTACTCACAACTCATAATTGAACATTTTGGCGGTTCCAGTAATCATTGTGAAAGCTCGAGCATTGGGCGGTGATCCGATAGAGCAAATGACTGGAGAGACAAAGATATGAATCTAACAATGAGAGGCCATTCTCTCATCTCTCATCAGTTCGATGAAAATCTCTATTGAAACATGGTCATCGTCGTTTGATTGTTATTCGTATCTTGCTGAATGAATGGTACTTCTCTAAAGCCCCTGATCTACCGAGAAATCAGTCTCTTCAAAGAAGAACTTGACTACAGCAACTATGAAGTAAAATGTGCGTCCAAGACATACTATCTCTTTGCGCTTCTGGGCAGAATTCTTCTCTAAATTATGTCTTTGTTAGAAAAGAAATGAAGGAGGAATCTAGAAATCGATCTTTCCTCCGTGAAGTAAAGATTTGGAACTGAAATTTTGCAGTAAAAATAAATGAATTATGTGATTAGGTGTGATATTGCACTACAAACCCCGGCTCGGATATGTTTCACCACTGGATTGTAACAAGGAAATCATTCTCATTCCGCGGTTCGATCTGAACATGATCTTCAAAATATGATATTCACTGACACTCAGCTGTCGACCGATTCGTTAATTTGAAACTTCTTGTCTTTATTCCACCAAAACTAAATCATAAGGCATCTTTTTGGGGGCCGATTCATTGACACAGTTTATACATTGTAAAATTACAAGAATATGAACATGACTGGCTAGTATCAAGCTTTCACCAGTCTACCGTCGACCAACAACCTGGAACACTCCTATTTTTTTACAAACAGGATCTCTGCAACCACGTTGCAATCAACGTGCATTTAGAACATGGGACGCGTACAGTCAATGTTGTCGGTTAAATAGTAGCGAGCGAGCGTTGTTTAGTAAGAGAGCACAAAGAAACATAACCGGAAGTTCTGACACTACGTGTCTTCTGTTCGTGTTCTGACACATCAGGGGTATGTTAAAGTTGACACCTCACAAAAGAAGAACAAATGATAGAAAACGAAAATAAGACAGAAAACATTTTGGTGAAATTATTCATAAGCTAATTCCAGTGCTTGTTTCCCAGGCACAATTTTAACACTTCAGTGTGATAAAACATGAATGTATAATAGAAATAGGCAACAATAAACTATAATAGATATTTAGAATCGTCATTCGAATGTGCCTGATCAATTCCGCTTGACGATCAACCAAGCAAATCCAGTTTGGTTACACATGCAGCTATGACACTACTCCTATTGTTGACAGATGAACACGTGTAAATGATGTCCCAGCTATTCATCCCCCATCTTTTCGTTAAACATAAAAAGATCAATGACATTGTCCATTCACTAAAATCTATCGTCAATGCATCACAGAAATCTGTACGAGTAGTGTCTCGTCTGTTGTCTGTTTCCCGTCCCCTCTTCTGTGTCCTCTCTTCGACATTCCCCTCTTTCCTTCGTCCTCAACGTTTCTCTCCGCCTTCTGTTCCAATATCTGCCCATATCCCTCCTTCCCCTCTCAAAGCCATTTCGCTAATCGAGCCATTTTACGACATGCGATCACTACGACAATGGCTGCGACGATTACTCAGGAGAAAGAATATTGCAGAGGTTAGCCAATGAATTCTCGACATACAGTCTTGTTTGTTATGAGCATATTTTTCAAACATTTGGTACCTTCGTTAGCCTGTAAAACTGTCAGAAAACCATCTGGAGAGCAATAGTTGCTACATAGCACACGTAAATATTTGCCCATTACACAACAAGTGGCCGTTGCATTCAGCCCCTCACATTCAACAAAGCAGACAGAGAAAAGGGAAGGGTTACGTTGCACCCTTGCGAAACCAAGTCGCTTTCTCCTGGCACAACTATTTACATTCGTATTAGACCCTTGCTTTTAGGGAGATCTATCCACATCGTTGAATCGATGCTTATCAACTTTCGACATTTCCATGTTGGGTATTGGCCACATGATAGGAGCAGGAATCTACGTTTTGACCGGCAAGTATTGGAATGAATTTTCCAGGAGATCAGCTACAATTCACATTATTTGTTCAGGCGCTGTGATCAAAAACACCGCCGGGCCCTCAATAGTGCTATCTTTCGCATTTGCTGGTACTGAAACAAACGAGAGAATTGCCATGAAAATCTTCGGATGATTTCAGGCGTTGCGGCGTTTTTGTCTGCACTTTGCTATGCCGAATTTGGAGCAAGGTAATGGCAAAACATAGCAAAAAATAGCATCGTAGAACTTCGACTGTTTGTTTTGAGCTCCATCATTATACGCACGCTTAAAAAATTCAAATATTCAACTGTTTCTAATTCCGGGTGGGAAAATAGCGTCATTTCGGGCACGTCGTTAGAGCTATTGGAACCGAATGTGTTGTGACGGACAGAAGAAAAGCTTTCAGCTTGCTCTCCCGGGGAATGTGGCACATCAACGTTTCTTTATTCATGGCGCTTTCAGATATCCTAAGGCTGGTTCTGCATACACGTATGCATACGTAGGATGTGGCGAAGTGAGGGCAATTACCTTTGCCTGTACAAAGTAAACATTCACAGATATGGGCTTTCATCATTGGTTGGAATGTTATCCTTGAACATATGCTAGGAACAGCAGGTTGTTGCATGTGTTATTCGCTTGACATTAGAAGTGTTGAAGCTGTTGCTCGATCATGGTCCGGATATTTGGATTCGCTCTTATCAAATAGAATCAGTAACTTCACAAGATATTCCATTGGAAAATTTGGAGAGGTTCAATATTAATATTATAGAAAAGAGCGTTCTTTTCCAGGAGGAATGGACAATGCTTCGAGAAGAATTTCCATCGTCTGTAAGTCACATTTTGACTCAAACCTTTTGCAATGAATGCAATTAGAAAGGCTCTCTCATCGGAATCCAACCAGACATCGTTGCAGTTTTTGTTATTATAACGGCGTCATGTTTCATTGGAGCTGGAAGCAAGGTGTATATCCCATAATTCAGAAATGTAGTAGTGTTTGTTCAGGCGACAACGAATTTCAACACATTTTTCACAATCTGCAACTTGTCGGTATGTTAATCGAAATTGACATCAATGCATTCATTAAAATCCTATTTGTAGGTAATCTCATTTGTGGTATTCTATGGAGGTACTTTTATCGACTTCTCCAACTGGGAGGTTCGTTGTTAGATCATCGACTAGATATTATCTAGTAGATAAACATATTAATTTAGGGTGTGTCCTCAGGTGGGAACCACTCGCGTTTTCTACCCTATGGCATGAAAGGGATGTTGGCTGGTATGAAGTTCTGTTTTTACCATCCTTCTGAATAATCGTTTAGGAGCCGCTTCTTGTTTCTTTGCGTACAATGGATTCGATGGCCTGGCGACGGCTGGCGAAGAAGCTATTAGTATGTCTGCACTTATGATTTGTCATAACTGCGGAAATAACCTTCCAGCTCCATCGATTTCCTTACCTCGTGCCACATACGTCTCCATGGTCATCGTCACGATTGCCTATGTTCTCATGTCTGCAGTTCTTTCACTCATGATACCCTACGAGATGGTTTTCTCCTACTTAAGCTGTCAAATCGAAACCCTTTTATAGATGAATCCTTCGGCAGCGTTTTCCGATGCGTTCGCTCTTGTTGGAACTCCTTGGGCAAAGTACGTCGTAGCAGTTGGCGCCTTGTGCGGGATGACAACGAGTTTGGTCAGTATTTCACATCAATGGACCCTTCCACCAAGGGTTGGATTCAGATCGGAGGTCTTTTCGCGTTGCCCCGATGTGTATATGCAATGGCCGATGACGGATTGATATTTCGATGGTGGGCTCGCGTTGATCAGAGGACTCAGGTATCATCGTGGAACATGCAGATATTATTTATTGACTGCAGACTCCCCTCAACGCTGTTATCACATTCACTGCCATTACTGCGATCATTGCCATTCTCTTCGATGTCGAGGCTCTTGTTGATTTTCTCGCAATCGGTAATTTTCTTGTAATCATTAGATAAGTAAGTCGTTGTCAAGGCACTCTAATGGCGTATTCAATTGTTGCTGCATCACTTATTATACTGCGATATGAAGGACAAGATTCATGCCAAGGTACAAATTCTCATATTTGTGTTTATGTAATACGGACATGTTAACGTTTGTTTCAGGTCGGCTTAGAATCTCACATCATGCTCTTTATGCAATTTGTCAATGGAAGTATTCTTTACATTCTGCATTATGTGTGTTCATCGCGAGCGTTTCACTTTTCGGTATGTGTCTAGAGTATTGAGTTCAATTTGTTATCACTCAACTTTCAGGGGCTATTCTCTCGTCAACGTCTAATTGGACATTCGCTGACTACTTAATGTTGATAATAACTGCAATTACAGGTTGGGTTTTGACAACCTAGTGCTTCCTGAGTGTAAGGATGATATTTTACTTTCCTGTCTTCTATAATTTCATCTTTTTATGTTCACAAATGTTTTAAAAATCAAAAATATTTTCATTTTCAGGTGTTATTTCACTTGTGTTTATTGATGCGTATGAACAAAACGATCAAGGGTTAGCATTCAAGGTATTTGTTTCGTAATTAACTATATTTATATTCTATTGATCAGGTGCCTTTTGTTCCATATCTTCCGGGATTATCAATATTCATAAATGTCTTAATGATGTCGCATCTTAACATAATGACGTGGATTCGTTTGGCCATTTGGATGACGATAGGTTTAACGATTCAGTCACAGAGAAAAAAATATTGACTCAGGCTTCATCATCTACTTTCTTTACGGCATCTCACACTCTAAAGAGGAACGAAGAGGTTTGGTTTGGTCTGTGAATACTTGAAAACGCTGAAATCTCAGGTGCTGAACGACTTTCTTCAACGTATAGTGCGGGAACAGCTTCAATTACAGAGACGATTTCTTGAAATTATTTTTACTCTAGTCATTTCTCGGTTGATCTCAAAAATGTACATGTTTCTATCGAATTGATCACAAATCACATACAACTGAAAGTCTTATATCACATATGGTCCATAAAATATGGTCGAAAACCATTAAAAAAACTCTGACTAGGAAAACAGGGCGTGAGCTCGGAGAGCAATATATTATATATAAACTCTGATACTAAAATTGTTGATTCAACAATCCTCCCTACAGCGATGCTTGAGGTCGCCCGTGTCTCTCTAGTCCATCGTCTTCTAACCGATAAGCCGGGAGATATCTGGACATTCGCGTTCAGAGATCAAATGGCAGTGCTATAAACAGACCTGCTCTCTCCATTTCTTTCATCCACAATCTTCAGGGCTTCATTTCTCTCAGTGGATGCCCTTCCGCCAAGGGAAGTGTAGCCTAAGATATCATCACTTCGAATGATGTCAATAACAATTCCATACCTTGATCATATAGCTCGCAGTATGGGATGCAGAGCCCGCGCAGGAATGACCACACGTCAGAGTAACTACAACAATACCCGCTTAACCTTGAATTTAAAATATTAGTGCTATCTTCAAATCATGCAAAAGCAACGAAATGACGCGATATGTACTACTTCTAAACGTTATCCCGTAACTCTAGAACACATCCAACCAAGTAGAAATAAAGAAGATGAAAGACGTTGCTATGAAAAAGCACAAATGTAGGAAACACTTGGAATTAATGACATCCACCGCGATGATTCATCGGATTGGATTTCTCCTCACCTCCAGTGGAGAATAGGACACACTCGCAGCACACGAGGCCAGTCAGCATCACTCCACTCAATGTGGGACCTGATCAAAGTCAAATTTTAGTTTATAAATAGCAGCACAGTGTTCCATGAGCAAACGAATCAGCCTCACTTCATGTACTTGCCCTTCGGGTCACTGCTTCGGCTGCCCATGAGAACCGCTACGGTTGAAGGACGCTCCTACAATCATTCAGTTACACAGACACAACAATTTATTGCGCACAAACCACCTTTGTCTACCCAGTTGTTCCCAAAATATTAGGTTGAGTCATAAGTAATGACCCCTTCGCTTTCACATCGATTATCTTCGTCCAACCTGATATTAGCCACTGCCCATAATTATCGTAGACTCCCCACTAAAGATCTCATTCGTTGCCGCCATCATGATCTTCTG
>JACMIF010001554.1:0-22945 GCA_014805445.1 Diplogasteroides magnus | reverse complement strand
CACATTGGTGCACATCCGAAAAATGAGCCCCATCCAAAATAGAACGGGCGTATCTTGGAGTCCAACATGGCTCGTCGCTATATTGGCGAAAGTGACCGACTTTCGCATATTTTAATTTAACGTTCCTTATATGCTGACCAACAGCAACTCATTCACATTTACCAACTCATTTAAATACAAAATACATTTTAAACTGTCTGTTCGGCATAATATAGTAAAAATAGTAGATGCCATGAGGATGGTGAGGATCCATGAAGATAAAATAAAAAGAGAGAAAAACAAAGAAAACAAAGATATTTCCTTATTCCTCATCACATTTCTTCCTATCAATGCTGTTGCTAGAGAGCATAAATAAAGTCTAAAATCATAAGATCAAGATCCGAGAAACAAATCCTTTTGTCGTTTTCCGTGTATAGTCTGAATCGTTAATTCCTATTACGAGAACAGTTGTATCCGTGAGAATAAAAGGTTTTACTTCGATATACGTATAAGAGTAGTGGTTGTTGTGGTCCTTCCGTCTCCTTTCCTCTTTCTCTTCTCTCTTCATTCCTTGGCAACGCCCATTTCGCACTCTCTCATTCATTCCTTCTTCCATCAAATGAGCCGTGGCTGCAGTCGCGCGCAGGTTCGCTTCTACTTTTAATAATAAATTTTAAGAAGAAAAAGCACTTTTATACCTTACATAAATTTTTCACCAAAAATATCAAAAGTATTAGATAAAGAAGTTATTTGTATGGGGAACTCGAATGTTCAGGACCACATACTTCAGGTGTGCTCATGGATTCTGACTATCCTAATGGCTCCAGCTATTGCCTTCTGTCTTGCCCCTGCTGCATTCCCATTCGCCCTTTCATTATTCGCCATTGCCTACTTGTTCATACTTATACAGGTAAGAATATTTCCTTCAGCATTAGCAAGGGTGACAATGACTATACTGAGTTCTTCTCTTCCCATCTCACAATATTCCATTCTCCACAACAAATAACTGTCACTTGTAACAGTTTCTCTGTACGAAACTGTAGGATTGCCGTTTAACAAATGTCAATCGCACAGTTTGTCTGACATTGTTTGTGTGTGTCCTCATTCCATTCTCAATTCATGACGTCCTCCTCCTTCTCAATTCCTCTGTCCTCATTCTCAATGTCCATCTGTATTCCATTCCTCTTTCACCTGTTCCTTCCCTTCCTTCTTTTCTAGTCTCCTTCCCTTCCTATTTCAAGCTGCCTCTATTCCAAAAGCAGCCACATTCCACTTGTCATCATTTCTCTTACGTAACTAGTCAGTCCATTGCAAAGTTGAAGTTCGCACTTCTTGCCGCGATAACGTAATACCACAATTTCTCACACTTCTTTATGATAACACAAAACTACTCGTTCTTTCGAAGTCATAATATCTCTCAGATAGTATTCCTTACATTCTATGATCCTTCACCAGAATCAGTTCGAAAGAGCCGTGCAGCTGGTCACAAACCATGTGACGCGTGAGTTCCATCCACAATAATTTCCTCGATAAGATAGATTGTCGTGTAAACAATTTTGAATAGATTTCGTTCCTTTTTTGTGTTAAGACTCCATTGGATTAAGGGTGAAATGTGATGTTTTGAGGCCTCGTCGTGGACATGTTATAAACGAAGGATACTGTAGGATATGCGAAGTACATGTGTATGTTGACTTGTTTTATGTTTCTCGGACTTCATCTAGTTGGTGTCTCGAATGATTCGAATCAAGATTGGAATCCCTTCAAGAGATGTCAATTCAGTCCCGATGGATCCAAACACTGCAAGAAGTGTAATAAGTGTGCAGAAGCATTTGATCATCATTGTGTATGGTTGAATACTTGTATTGGAGGAAGGAATTACAAGTAAGAGAAGACTTTCATTCACTCAATCAATATTCGCCCTTCAGAATGTTCCTTTATCTCATATGGTCATTGGCCATTACAATATCTACCATTCTACTATGTATTGTGGGACTTCTTGTCATGGGATTCACTCATGTTGATACTGTTCTTCCACTCAGAAGAAGTCAGTTTGAGGGTTACGGTAGGGTTAATATATACATTTCAGGTGGTGAGAATACAACAATTGAAGTGGTTGAATGGTTGGAGATTCCCCTTGTTGGATGGATTCTATTGGATGTTATCGTCTTTCTTCTTCTTAGTCTTCTCAATGCCCTAATCATTCATCTCATCTGCTTCCATATAAGACTGAGTGGGTGTCTGTTTGTATCATTCTCTCATTGTTTATCCTCTATCCTTTTATCTCCATTTATGCGCGAAATGGTCGAATTAGGGGCATATAGGCGTCAGTAATTCATTGACTCACAATACGAGAATGCATTCAGAGGAAGTCTCATTGTGCCATTCTACTTCAAATGCTCTTTCTGTAGTCGTGCATTGGTTAGAGCCAAAGAATCTTCATGTAAAAGAAATTTCGGGGCACCATCGTTTTGTTTTGTGTGAGAATATGTATCTACGTAATGGGGACTGTAAACAATTCTAATTGCTCATTACACCGTGATAACCAACAAACTCCTTTATTGTAAAAAAACACCCCCTTTTCGATACTGAGAAGTTTGGTTGATTTGTGGCAAAAATGAAGGCCTAGTAACTATGAGGGAAAGCAGTAGTTAATCTTTCTGCCATGTCCTTATTATTACGCATCCTAACTGAACTGTTACTCTAGTCTATTTATCTCGTAGGTGAAACATACTCCGTAACGACGAAATAGCATATAAAAATGAGAGACCAGGGTGGCATCCAGGTGTGAGACGTGTACTAGGAAAAACAGTTCAGAGAGGATGCATAATAACATGTGCACAACCGTCAATAGAAGAAAGAAGATATGCCAAGAGTAGATAATGAATGGTTATTGCAGTGAGGATGAATAGTACTACATATACATATGTACGAAAGAAGAACATGGCAAATAGTGTAAGTATTTCATATACAAAATGAGACGTAGATTGGGTATATTGGGGACAGATTGTATTCCAATTGATGACTTCATTCAGTCACATGTACACACTTATGGAATAGGTACACATATCAGAATGAAAAGGACAGAAAGGGGTCTGTCTACTTAACGTTAGGACAAAAACTATTCTCTATTCTTCACTTTTACTACAGTATCCCTCCATTCCAACACCCTAATGATATCAAATCTCCAAAGTTAAATATTCATACATGTTCGTCTACGAATTCCCGATTATCCATTACGAGAGTAGTCATTCGATAGACATGGGGCAATTCAACTACTACTCTCTATTCAGTCTTCTATTCCTCATTTCAAATGTCATTATTTCTGCAAATCCATTCAATTCCTAGCCCATTTAACTTGATAAATCAAGCATAAGACTACAATCTCTTAGTTTGCGTTCATGATGGGATGAATAACATTGAGTGGGTGTCAATGAAAGAAGTTCACTCACAAAGGCAATCTTGTCTGTCAAAGAGCTTAGAAAGGGTGAAAAATATTTTAGCATTGAGATTTAAGAGTGTAGTCTTATGGGAAGCACGTAGGCCCTAGGTCGTAGGCGATACAAAAAATCGAGTACAGTATGCTTCTATTCAGAGAGGAACGACAGAAACGATAACTGGTGCATCGGCCCCCGACTATCGAGCAATGATGGCCAATGTTGTATCGAGTAGTACACAATCAAGGTGAACTATGAAGAACTGAGGAATACAAACGGCATTTGACTGACAATAAGAGTGAGTGGAAATGAGTATTATTGTTTAAGGGATACATCTGGAGGCCATCCAACCGGAATGAATATGAATGGTGGTCCTTCTGTTCCTCTTGTATCAGGACTCACATCAAACTATGAAGATGAACAAACGAGTCGAAGTAGAGAAAGTACTCCTGGTCCTCCAATTCCATCACCTCCTTCTACAAGAATACCTACTCCAAATGTAAGTTCAGTAATTTGAGAATTATTTATTTGAGAAGCTTTTTTGGTCATTATAAATGTGATATGTTGAGGCAACAGTTCCTTTTGCTACTCCATCAGTTCCTATTCCTCATTCTTCTTCATCTTGTAATCCTATATCTCATCCATGGATGGGAATTCCCCCAAGTGCATGGAGTATCACTCCTATTGGTATGTCAATGACTATGAAGAAGATCATTCCTCTTTTATAGAGACTCCACTTCATCTTCCCTATGTAAGAACACCACGAAGAGGTCCTTCAGGTAATATTCCTTCGTATTCAAAGTGACATTGTCCATCCTTCAGGTGCATATGCACTTCCATCCACCAAACGAGGACTCAATGCAAAGACGTGAGTGTACACTGTATAGATAGTCTCCTTCTTTATTAGTCATCCATAACACAGATAGGCATTTCATTCAAGATGAAAGTATCTATGATCGTGTTACGAACAACAAGTTGTTTTTCAAAATGCGTACACATTTTGGTTGTAGCGTAGGTGTTGTCCTCTATCCTAATCCCCCATAATCATTCATCTTCTTCTCTGTTTCTCTTCTTCTTTGATTGTCTCTTGTGTGAACAAGACAGTTGTCATAGATGGATTGTATTGAGTGATAATGAGAATGATTGTCTCTCCCAATGATGAATGGACCTTTATCCAATGACCTCATTGCATTCATAATTGACAGTTCTTTTCGAATTCCGAGAAAACTACTTCACTTTACCCTTTCATACATTTGTAATACCTTGACTACATTCCCAGAAAGGAAATATAAAAATTTCAATTCAATACTATTGAATGAAACATAATAATACTTTAACTGTTGAGTTCGAAGAGATTAGAATGCCATTTGGTGGCTTTTGTTCCTGTGTAAACTGCCGCCTTTTCGAACGGGGGCCGTAATCCTCATGTTGAGTGAAGAGAGACAATGGGATTGAGAGAGAGTGCAGACATGGTAGAGATGAACTTCCGATGTTTAGTGAATGGAGAGGACTGAGAAAAAGAATGAACGCCTATTCATTGCAGGAATCTCCCATCACCCATTGCTGTGATTCATCTACACGGAAGTTGATACGGTGAAAGATTATTGATTGGGATTACTGTAATGATGAGAGAGTATGGTGATTGAAGAGAGAAGGTAGAGGAGGGTGAGATCAAAACCACTAAGGTGTTGTTGACACTCTCTCGTGGTCCTCCGACCGGACAATCCTCTATTTCTCTGCACTCTCTCATTCTTCCATTTTCTCTCGTCTTCTTTCCATCTCCATTTCCTCTCATCCTACCGTACTCTCTCCATATTCTTTCCCTTCTGGATTCAGTCGCTCCCATTCTCGATTAGTTTCTCATTCGTCTGTCTTCTCCTTGGGTTCTTCTTTCCTTCGATCACTAATCATTCTAGACCCTCTTGAGAGGAAAGAGGGGATTGAGAATGAATAGAGTTAAGATGGGAATAAATGGTGCACTCTGATGATAGTCTGTAGATATGTTCTTGTTGCAAAATGAGTATTCATGATGACCCTTCTCTCTTACACCCAAATGTCCCCGTTTACACTTTCAGTTCACTCTCTTCTTCTCTTCTTACCTGGGGGAACTCCCATCGATTGACTATCTTTCTATTTACTCTCTTTTGCATGAGACACGTCTGTTTTGATCCTCTAAGAGACATCTGGCAAGGATTGATCATTCATCATTTGTCAACTAGACATTCCAGTCATCTATGAATTCTTCCATGGAATCCTTTGCCTTCTTTTACTTCTCTAGCACTTGTGTTCACTTTTTCTCACTAGAAAGTTCCATATACTCAATGCCGAAGCAATCAAAATGTTACTTTTAATGCGATTTCATTGGATTGAAATATGAAAGTGTGAATAGTTGCACCCTTTGATCCTCCACTCCAGTACTTATTGTCTATCGTTGCAGATACCCGAATGCGGTTGTTATTTCATTCTTCTCTTCTTCTCTTACTCTTCTTCATCGTTCTTTCCAATGCTGCATTGAAATCTTCTGAAGGATCAGAAGAGGACGATGACAACAAGTGAGGACATACAATACAAATGTTATTACATATCAAATACACATGTGAAAATAAGTAGCGCTCTATTGGAGTATCAAGGGTAAAACGACTAATGGATGAAACTTTTAAAGCAAAAATGAACCATCCACCGATTGTATAATAGCTGATAATCGAGTATTAGTTATTTTGTGTGTTTTACAATTCTAAAGAATCCTCGTGACAATCATCTATTTGTAGCAGAAAAGAATCCCCTGTGGACACAGACAGAACACAAGGAAGAAAAAGTAAAAGTGAGTCAATAGTAGATAATTGAGATAATTGCTCATTGTACAGGACCTTCATCTTCTCGTGGTTCTCGTCGCGAAGGAACAAAAGAAGAATATGAAAGGACAATAAGGGCATCTGCCCTTCCCCCACAGGTAGACAGAGTCATCATCACAGACTATTATCGATTGATCTTTCAGGAGATAGCAAATTGTCCAGTCTCGTGTAAATGCAACAAGACTTCTGTTTCATGTATCGACACAGATATCAGTGATGCCAAGAATCTTTTCCTCCAGGTACAAATCTCTCCTATTCAAGTAATGAGTCCATTCATTTGAGGTTCAACCCCTTGCTTTTCCTTCTCTGGATACTCTCGTACTAACTGGTATACATTGTCACTCTCTATAGTCATGTAGATGACATCTACAGGGAATAGACTGGGTGACCTTTCTGGTTCATCTTTATTCGGTTCACATCAAGTACACAACAGTCTTTCACTTATGAATCTAACTGATAATCGTATCTCAGCCTTGTCAACAGATACTTTCATTGGTTTGTTTCCTTCTCATTTCAATTGAATAGAATGAATGACAGGTCTTCCCAAGATGGAATATCTCTATCTTGGACACAATATCATCTCTTCCATGTCTCACAACACATTTGGTGCCATGAAATCACTGAGAGTTCTCGATTTGGGAGGATCACTCAAGGGAAAAGCAGTGAAGGTGGGAATAACTCCATTCTGCTCTGTTTTTGGAAGAACAACTAATGCTATTTGTAGTCACTTTGACACAATGAACAAGATATTTCATTCAGCCAGAGAACCTGAAGGACGCGTTGAATGCGATTCACAATTTGCCTCAATTGCAAGACTTGGATGTCTCTATGAATACAATCAAGGAACTTCATCCATCAACATTCTGCATGGTCAATATGACACAACAATCACTGTTATCCTCTTTCTCATTCAGATGCCACAATTGAATAGACTCATTCTATCACACAATGCACTTACTTCATTCGAAGTAGACAAGAATTGTCTTGCGGGTCTGAGACATCTTGATGTAAGAGGTGTGTACATTGCTATATGATCTGTGTAGATAGATTCTATTAAGGCAATTCATTCCGTACAATATCCATTTCATTGTGGAAATCAGTTGAAGTAACAGCATGGGATATCTCAGAGAATCCCTTGGAATGTCATTGTGATCTCAAACCATTCATTGAATTGGCACAGAGACAGGCCACAAATTTCTTAAATCAGGTACATTTAATTGAAGACACGACGGATTTTCATGGTTATTTCCTTGTTATCTTACTCCACTTATTGTTTTGAAATAGAAAATCAATTGAGACGACTTCCTTGTGAATGTTTAATCCTTGAGGAACGAACCCTCTGTGCATCACCTGCTGCTTTTGCTGGAAAATCCATCTTTGACATCAAGACAGACGATATGTGTATACCACGAGGTTTGTAGTCTCATCTCTCCTCTTTGTAGTTTGATGTGTTCAGGTTCCAATTTCTTCTCCAATATCTTCCTTCTCATCCTCTTCGGAGGTGTTGCATTCGTCATTTATCGTTTCTATCGTCACAAGATTCCCATTCCTCGTCAATTTCAATTCGCGTTAGTCTTTCCTTGTCATACTGTAGTTTGATCTTTGATCTGCAGTTATTCATCTTTGAATGAACGAGAACGTAGAGAAAGAGATCCGGAACCAGCATTCCTATAGAGGTGAGAGCATTCCTTTTCCTTTCGGGACTTATTTCCCCTTTCTTAATAAGTCCTTCTTTTCTTTTCCCGTAAGGATGAGGAAGGCTCTCATTGCAAAATATTTCATTTCCTTTCTATGAACTTAAAATGATGGGATAATGACTGAAATTGGGACACTTTTGGTACAACATTCAATTGTTTTATTCAGGAATGGTCGTACATCATCGTATTCTTCTGTTTCTGATCAGCCTCATTACTCTTTTGCTGGAGCGAATGGAAGAATACAAAGGAGTGAATCTCCAGATGAAATCATCTTCGAGAATCCTCTCTATTCATTCGAAAATCCCGCCTATGATAGGAGATAGATAACTAATAATAATAATAATAGATACTGTTATTTGTATAGACGTAGATCGCTATATTATTTTTGTGTCTCGAGCTTTCGTTTACATCCAAATTCCATATGAATTCTCTCATTGCTCATTTCTTCTATATCCATATTCAGTTCAATGGCCATTCTTCTTGCCTTGCCATTATCTGAGATTCTCCTTCACCATTACGGTTACATTTCAGCGTCCATTGATACTGATTTGAGCTTATTGTATGCTTCTGGACGTTGCTAAAATGAGTCTGTCGTGTAAATGTGAAAATTCTTCACTGATAAACGACTACCGAGAACGATTGTTTGAGCTCAAATGACTTTTCTGCCACAGATTGAATAGCACTGCCACTTATCTTGGTAGATTCAATCCCAACGTTCATTCTGCCTCTCTGCGATCTCTAATGCGCGGTCGTATCTGGCGTATAAAGACGACCGCGCGGTAGAGAGAGATGGAATGCACTTTGGGATTCACTCTGCCAAGGCTGTCTGCCACTGACCTTATTGTATCTGAAGATTCTAGGGTGCAATGATAAAGAGAATTTCTTTGTGGAACAACGCTTCAACGTGGAGTGATTTCATCCATTTTCTTGTTGTGTGATGTAACATTTTGAGAAGCGAGATTCTTCCCAATACAAGACATTGGCAGACAATGAATCACGAGACTCGTTCTTTTGTGTGGAAAAGGAGCCAGTGAAAGGAAGAAATGGATATACAAGAAGTAAAAGAGAACAATTAAACTATTTGAACTGTTGTCAAGTCAATAGGATGAAAAGGGAAAGATTGTTGTCTATGCCAATGTATCTCACTCTCATCTCAGTCATTAGAGGGAGGAGAACATCCCTCTTTCTTCTTCTTCTCAAGTGTCCCTAAATGGACACTTCCCATGTGTTCGAAGGCACTTTCCCCTTTTGTCCCGCAACACCTTTCAGTCCTTTCAATAACTTCATCGTAGTCCCAATGATGTTCCTTCTCTCTATTCCATCAGTACTCTTCTCTTTCCTTCAATAGTACCCTTCCCTCCATTGATACTGCATCGTGCAAATTTATGCAGGTAGAGAGGTAATAGAGAAGGGAGTATCTCTCTTTCCCTCCAGGATTAGTGCGGTTTGTCACTATTGGCCCCTTTGGGCAGTTGGGGTGCGCCGTTGACCAAAGTGCTCTGTCTTCTCTAGACTATCTCATCTCGTATACTCTCTCATCATACCTTCTTACCTTGTGAGATGATTCATATGAGATTGGATGAAAGGATAAGAATGACCAGTCTAAGAAGAAGTCTTTCTTTCTTTTCCCTCTCCTATTCCCCCTCACTCTCTCTCTCTCTTCGTGCGCACCGTTCCTCAATAGATCGATGCAATCACTCAGAGTGTGTGGTAGCTGTCTTCTTCTCATGACCTTACAGGCCTCTTCCCCATTTCTTGTCTTAGTAGTCTCTTCTCTTCTCTCAGATCCTTCCTTCTCCCGATCATTTCACTTATACTCTCTCCTAGCTGTTCCCATTCCATTCCTTTCCATTCTCTCAACAGCATAATGCACAATCTTGACCCTTTCAATGCTCATTGATCCTATCGCCTACCGTCTCCTTAATTCAATTATAATTTATCTTAATTTGCTTCTCATAATTGACAAAATCGCTTGACGTGACCTTGCGAACTTGCGCGGCTATTGCCTTTCTGACACAGCGAACGCTCTACTACGCCGATTTTTACGCAATTACTGTGGTTTAATTTTTTGAGCAAAGTTTCTCTTTATTTGTTTTTTCCCGTTGTTCGGTTGCTTGGCGCTTTGTCTCGGCTCCTTCTCCGTTTTCAGCACACGTGATTGTCTTTGAGTGGCCTCGTTGCGCCTTTCGAGTGCCTACGGAAACTGCGTTTTTGTCCCGCTAAAGTCAGGCTGCTAAAACATGAATTACAAGATGCTCCTTATTGTTTCTTTTACCATATCGTTTAATAGCCATGGTCGGGCCAAGTGCCACATGTGCTATACATTCTTTGTTCGAGCTTTCGCGGTTATTTTTCACCCCGCGTCTTTGGTTATTTTCCCGCGCGAAATGGGAAAACGTTTCAGTGGATCTCTCCGTATAGTGGTGCTGCCTTCGAGAAGGCTTCGAGCCTCCACTTTCTTTGCTCATTTCTCCTTCGACCGAATCTCCGCCTCTTTTGAAGCACTGCCGTCATGTCTAAGAAAGCTGTAAGTCTTACTTTTGTTAAGTACTTCAAAATATTAGCTGGACTATTGAAAGTGCATTATTGTGACTCACTTGCTATGTGGATGATAATGGCGGTATTTTAGAAGGGAAAAGATTGGTTGAATGAGTCATTGATCGTTGAGCCCTCTTCTCTTCTTTCACCTCCTGTAGACACCTTTTCTTCTTCCCTTGTTCAGTAGTGGGCGGAGCTTGTTCCTCTTCCCTTCTCATCTCTTATCACTTCTGTTGCCTTCTCCGCTGTCTTTACTGCGTGGGACCGTTTGTCTTTTGTCTCTTCGTCACTTTGCAGCCCAAGATGGTCGCCAACAACGTACGCCTTTCTGATTTTCCTACTCAAATAGAATATTTCATAATCTTTCTGGGGATTCCTCTCTTCATTTATCGATGCAGAGATGCAGTCGTTTTCATACTCGCCGCTGACTAACTCATTTATGCAAAACTAAATCGGCTCTAACATTGTCCGCATCGATTATGAACAAAGTAAAATGTGAATGGACCATCTCCCGTTGTCTATTGAGAGTAGCGCTTCTTTCGGACCAAAAAGATCTTAGAGAAGGAGAGAAATGGTTGTGATGACTGTTGTCCTTGTGGATTAGTTGAACAGAATCGTCTACGGGAGGAGTGATGGAGAGAGTGAAGGGGGGGGGGACTCCACAATATCACCATCAACACGAAAAACAGTGACTGTCGATGTGTGATTGAGGTGTCAAATGATAAGGATTCGGGATTTTCATTAGTGAATTTAAATGTATAATTGTGGGATTTGCAGATAAATGTGCGCGTCACAACAATGGACGCGGAACTTGAATTCGCGATTCAACCATCCACCACGGGAAAACAACTATTCGATCAGGTAGAAGAACATTTCATTTTGAACCTGACACCCATTTGAAGAAGAATCTAATAAGTAACGAACTAAAATTATATCGCAATTTTGTGGAACAGACTTTCGCTTATGAGTCTTTTCTTGTGATCTATCGTTAATTTGTGTTGTAGGTTGTGAAGACCGTTGGCCTTCGTGAGATCTGGTACTTTGGTCTACAATACACAGACAACAAGGGATTCCCCACATGGTTGAAGCTGAACAAGAAGGTTCTCTCACAGGTACGATATCCCTCCAATTGGATTGTAATGCAAAAAGATGATTGATTTCATGACCTTATACCATCCATTTGTAGTGTTTGCACCCCTTATGGTTCATTTGTAAGGAACTAGTCAACCATAGCTATCTCAATGATCTCTCCGCTTTATTCCATTTGCGCAGTATGTCTTCTCCGTTCAATAGTTCACACTTTGAGGATTTGATGAAAGAAGGGATTGTGTGAGTGGAAGAGGAAAGAATGATAGTCTTTTTTCATTGGTTCCATCTCCATTTGTGTTGTGAGTCCTTAGTCGTTCCTCTCCTCTCCTCAGTCCTTCTTTCCCTCCTGTGAATCGTTCCCCTTCTCTTCTTCCTTCTCATTGTTTGCCTTTCAAGGGGCCATTCCATGATTCACACCACTCTTCACTGGCAGACCTTTTGCATTCCAATGTACAGTGAGAACATGCACAAGGGTATCCAATGGGATGACAATCAACTCTCATCACATACTTGTCACTATTATATCAGAGAGAACAGATAAGGGCATATGGACACTTGCGTCCACTCAAGTGGTCTCTTTTGGAGAGGGATGAGAACGGAGTAGACTATCCTCTATTGGGATACTCATTTGGAACAACTACTCACACATCAATCCATTTCTTATCCACTCTGATTAGTAGTTACAATTGACTGTCTATTCATTCTCTTGTCTTCGTTCATTCTTTCCACTTCTTATCGGGCATTGAGAGTCGTTTGTCAGCTTCGATTATGGTTCCGAGAGGGGAGAATGGATACAGAAGGAGGGAGAAGGGGAATGAGGAGAAGGGAAGAGAAGGAGAGAAGTGGTCTAAAGACTAGGAATCAATCTGTTGCAAAAGGACTGAGGAATGATGGGAAAGGAATGTTGTGAATCAGAAGATGTTATGGGTTGAGAATAAGAATTGTTGAATGGAAAGAGAGGGTGGGAAGGATATTGAGGAAACATGGACAAACATTGATGGGAACAAATGGAATGGTGTGTCAGAATGAAGGTTTTGTGTTGAACTGAATACTTGGGAATGATATCACCAATAATGATGATGAATATGTTACAGGATGTTCGCAAGGAACAGACTCTTCTCTTCAAGTTCCGTGCCAAGTTCTATCCTGAGGATGTGGCTGAGGAGATTATCCAAGACATTACTATGGTATGATATCTTGATTTAAATCAAAGGGACTTGGTGAAACTATGGACTCTTTGAGTATATTCCTCTCCCTACAGTACATTTTGTTGTGTCATCATTCTTCTTCTTCCCCTTGACTTGTATTCACTGATTTCTCGTCTTCCTTCCACTTTTCCTCTCCATAAATGTCGTTGTATGACGAATGCACTGCAATAGTTGCCCCTTCCCCATTGTCCATCTTCTCTATTCCTCTCTTTCCCCCCTTGTCTCTCTTCTCTCTCACTGTTTGTGTCTCTTCTCTTCCCATACTCTCTCTTCTCTGTCCACTCCCTGATAACCGTTTCTTATTCTCCACGAAGAGACTTCTCCTGATAAGAAGGCCGTTGGGTAGTAGAAATGGAGTCGTGTCACACTCTCTTTTCCCCTTTCATTCCCTCCTAACAAAGTCTAATTTGACTGTCAAACCCGCCTCTGTGAGTGGGATGAAGCCACATGGGGGTTTACGATGTAAAGAGTGGGCAGAAGGAATCGTAAAGGGGAACAGGACATCCTTCCACTGAAGGGGGAACAAGAGTACAACTACTGTTAGAATGTCTATTACAGCGTCTCTTCTATCTCCAAGTGAAGGATGCGATACTCTCGGATGAAGTATACTGTCCACCTGAGACTTCCGTTAGTTATCAATACTCATAAGAGAACAAAGAAGAGAAGAACAGTGTATTTAATCGCTATTTGATGGTGTTTTCATATCTGACAATTGAACGAAACAACTAGGGGATATTATGAAAGAATGAATGAATAGAAAGATGTTCAGGTTCTTCTTTCTTCATATGCAATGCAGGCCAAATATGGAGATCTTCAATCTGATGTTCATAGACCAGGATGTCTCACTGCTGATCGGTGAGAATGACTCTATCTTTACTTTTACAGACTCAACTACTTGCAATAGACAGTTACAAATGCTCATTGTTAGGCAGGACATAATGTGCCTAATAAATAAGCTGCAATTTTCGCCTAGTAATAGTTCTGAAAACTGAATTTCTTGACTCTTGGGTTGCATAATGTTGTTATGGAGAAGTTTAACTTGCACATGATTAATTGTGAACTCTTTCAGTTTGCTTCCTCAACGTGTCATCTCACAGTTTCGTCTTTCACCTGAGGAATGGGAAAAGAGAATCATGACTTGGTGGGCAGATCACAGGTGATACAATCTCTCCTCTCTATCCATTCAATCATTCCCTTAAGAGGACTCGCCCGTGAACAGGCCATGTTGGAGTATCTCAAGATTGCACAGGATCTAGAGATGTATGGAGTCAATGTAAGTATTATCTTGTAATCTAATGAAGTATGTAGGGATGAAAAGGGGGTGAGACTTCCTCTCTATTCCATGCCTCTCGCCCTTGTTCATTGAGGGCACTTTATCTCTGATTGTCTGTCTCCACTATCTCTACACTCTCTCTCTTACCTTCTGTAATCCTTTTCCTCTATGGGAATAAGACGATGGATGATCATCGCTCTCATTCATCCATTCATAATAAACAACTACAGAAGGAGTCATTGTGATATGGATGTATTGATGTTAAAGATGAGGACGAATCACTTGTTCTTTCATTCTATAACACTCACTCTTCCATTCTATTTTGTCGTTCCGAAATGGCGAGATGTGCTTGTTCTAGAAACATGACGAAGGCATGATATTAGTATTTCTTTGAGCGGGTAGTGACAAGTGGTTCACAATTAGCTTCACTGGTTCAATAAAATGTGACTGTTTGTGAGAATTGAGTGTTGTTTAATGTGCAATCTTTGAAGTACTTCGACATCCGCAACAAGAAGGGAACGGAATTGTATCTGGGAGTGGATGCATTGGGATTGAACATCTATGAGAAGAACGACAGATTGTCACCCAAGGTAAGGAGGGACAGTTATACTACTAAATGGATTTAGTATTGTGTGCTACAACACAATTCGTTTATTCTTCATGACGATTTGTGAAATTGCAATAATTAGTGTAATATCAGGTTGGTTTCCCATGGTCTGAAATCAGGAACATCTCGTTCAATGACAAGAAGTTCACTATCAAGCCAATCGATAAGAAGGCCAACGTGAGTCATTCTTTCTTTTGTTTTGTCTGATTCATACAAAAATATAGACATCTCTTGCTAAATATCTTAACATGACATTGAGATTTCACCTTGATAATGGTTGGTTACCGTCTGTTATGTTCTCCTTCTACAGGACTTCATCTTCTACGCCCCTCGTCTTCGAATCAACAAGAGAATCCTCGCACTTTGTATGGGAAATCACGAATTGTACATGAGGAGAAGGAAGCCAGACACAATCGAAGTACAACAGATGAAACAACAGGTAAGGGGAGAAAGACAACCCGCGACCAATAGGCAACACTGTCCATGTGATAGATGGTGTAGTGGCTTGTACCCCACTCAATAGCTATTGTACATTCTTGTCATGTGGTTGGTACAGTATCTCTATCGTACTCGTGTGAGTGATTGTGTATTGTGTGTACTGTAGGCCCGTGAGGAACGAGCCCTTCGACTAGCTGAACAAGAGAGACTCAATAGAGAAATGAGTGCAAGAGAGGCAGCAGAGGCAAGGAGTAGAGAGGCAGAGGAGGAAATGAGGAGAATGAGGGAGGACATGGAGAGGGCACGGTGGGTACTGTAGTCAAGTGGTAGTAGTATCACTTAACACATTATTGTTCGTGTAATAAGTACACGGCTCGTTAACTCAACGGGTTGCTCCACTGAACTGACCGCGACACGCGACGCGCGTCCGTATCCGTTGTTTGTACTGCGAGGGAGATTCAAATCAATTCTTTCGGTCTCAAATTTTACAGCGTTATTACTTTGACCCAGCCGAGGCATGTTGAACTGATGCGTTCGCGGTCGCGTTTTGTGGTTCAATCAGTGGTGTTGTTAACGAGCCGTGAAGTACTGTAAGGCACGACTCGTACACCTACAGTATACAGCTGAATGTAGTATTTGATTACAGCCGTGAGTTGGAGGCAGCGCAATCCACGATCCACTCACTGGAGGATCAACTGAGACAGCTGCAACTGGCCAAGGATGAACTGGAGGAGAAGGTGAGATTATCGATCGATGGACAATACAGTATACCCTGATTGTCGTTGCAGGAGATGGAACTGCGTGAATTCTCTGCTCGTCTTGAGAGTGAACGTGCAATGAGTGAGGAGGAGAGGAGAAGACTGAGGGCTGAGGTGAGAGAGCAATCTTTCCTTTATATCTCTCACTTTGTTAGGTCAAATAGATAATTGACATTGACAATGACTGTCTTTGAATAGTTTGTTGTGTTTAGGTGGAAAGTCGAGAGACTGAAGTACACAGAATGAGAAGTGAAGTGGAGAGAAGAAGTGAAGAGACAAGCAGATTGAAGGAAGAATATGAAAGGAGAAAGAGGGAAGAAGAGATGGAGAGAGAGAGGGAATACAGAGAGGAGATGGAACATGCACATGAGAAGATGAATGGACATAAGGGTAAGAGAGAGAGAGAGGGAGGAGGAGAGGGTTACGGTAGGAGAGGACATTCAGAACTGACAAGAGATGAGGATGTCAATGTGCCACAGAGAGAATTGGACAGAGTAACAGCAGCTGAGAGTAATGTGACAATCAAGACGAAATTGGAGGTGACAGTCATTCCCTCTCAATCTATTCATTCAATCTCATTGTAGATGTTGACTCGTGAATTGGAGATTGTCAAGGATGAAAGGGCAATCACTGACTATGATGTACTTCATATGGAGAATAAGAGAGCAGGAAGGGATAAGTATAAGACACTCAGACAGATCAGAGGAGGAAACACAAAGAGACGTATCGATCAATATGAGAATATGTAAAAGAGTACTGTACTCCCTCTTATATCCTATTCTATTATTGTGTTACACAAGTTGCGATAGGTTGATGATTGTATGTCTCCGAGTGCTTGCATCCCCTTCTTCTTTTCCTAACCACTGCAACACGATTGTAGATTCATCCGCCTTTCATCCATAGGTTTTAGACTCAGCTGCTTATTAATATACATATTTATTCCCCTTTCCTTCCTGTGCTAAAGTCCCTGAAGAGCCTGGACACTTATACATCGTTCTCTCCTAGATTCTCTATCCTTGCTTCTACTTCCTTGTCGATAACTTCCCTCCCCTCATATGTACTCGCTTCTATAGAATCCGTTCGCAATTTTACTGCAACGTGAATATTTATTTGTAAATTTATTATTAATATGTTAATGCCTTGGGAACGTCGCCTGCCTTGTTCAGTTCACATTTCTCATATTCCACGCACCTATTTATATGATCTGGACTAAGAAAAAAGAGGGGGGTAGTCATTCTCTCAATCGATAACGCTTGTATACTCTAGCCCTTTGTATACCGCAACTTTCCCTTAGCTTCTCTTTTAGTTGTGCTACAAAGATGATTCCGCTATTCTCTCACTTACTATTTCCACCTGGTTGTTGCTCCATCCCCTATTCCTCTCCTCTTTTCTCAAACCAGAGAAGTGGTTCCCTTCCGTTCACTTTTATCATTGTGACTGCTGTAATTCTTTCTTACCGTATCCTCTTCACTCTCTTCAAAGTGCCTTCTCCCGTGTGATACGGTATGACTATATATGAGCCCTGTCCTTCCGATGTCTAATGTATCACTAGCAAGTCTTCCCGAGTTGTGAACAATGTCCACCCCCGCTCATATCATCGAAAGAATGAAGAGTTTCCTAATAAGTACATTGCCAAACAAGAAGGAACAATTCCGTTCATGAGATCGGATGACTCGTGTCATTTCTACATCAAATACTAACAAACGAATGGCGGGCGTATCATAAGACGATCATAGAAAAATGCTGACTTTGTATAAAATTGTGTATAATCCGACGATATTGTTTTGTGTTGAAAGAATGATTGAATGTGATTGAGGTGAAGGATTGATAGAACGATGCAACGTCGTTCACTTCATGTGGGTGCCTCTCTTTTCAGAGGAAGGCACTTCTTCTTCAACAAACATAAGAAGGTATTCGTTCTTTTTGGGCACGAAGCTCTTTTTTTCAGATTTTTTGGCTGAAATTCCCACCAAAATGTTGTTCAGGTGACTGATCCAGAACTGCAAGATCCCGATTACTTTGAGAAGAAAGCGAGGGAATTGCCACTCGGTTGGATTAGGATTGTTTAGAATGTAATGACATCCTTTTCTAGATGAACACTACATCGATGCACTGAAGAAGTTGTATGAGGAGAAGGTTGGATCGGAGAGGGATCTGGGTCTCAAGGCTGCTGATAATCTGGTGAGCTAAGCTATTCGAGCACTCAAATGCACTATAATAATTATTATATATTTGGAAAACTTGTAATAATAACTTGTTAACGACATATTTGAAAAAAGAAATATTTTATCATTTCATTTAGGTTTCCGATCGGGTGTCGTTTGGTCTTCCGGAATTGAATCTCTCCCAACCTCGAGGACCATTCAGGTGTGTCTATTCATCCAATTAGTTGTATTCTTTTTATGTTATTAATATTCAAAATATAATATTGTAGAGGCTTGGACGAATTGGAGAATGCGCCCGAAAGTGTGAAGAAGATCTTCAGGTGAGTGATAATTGTTGTCTTTGTAATATTACTATTAATACTATTTAGTGATAGTGATACTATTTTGTTTCTCGTTTCATTCTAAATAGCTCTCTAACTATTATTATATATGGAAAGTGGCACTGAAGAAATCTCGTTCGAAATACACCAACAATTCAGTTCTTGAACTGTTTGATGACGAATAAACATTTTGAATTCGATATTGATTTCAGTCTGGAAATGGGTACACGAAGAGAGAAGACTGATGAGTGGAAGAGACAGATCATTGAGAAGTAAGGAAGATTATTATCTTTATCACGACCAATTTTACTCAAACTTTTGACCACGTAGGAATGAATGTTCTTTGTCTTATTGTTTCCACAATGTTTCCTTTTGTTTATTATGTTCAATTTGAGATGCGGACTGCACTCACTGGATTCTGATTCACTTGAGATGAGAAGTGAGTTTTCCCTTCTCAAGAAGTAATCAATATTGTGTATTGAGTTGCATGGACAACTGCTCTCATTCGTCATTGGTCAATGTTAGTCGATGACATTGCAAAGGAAACACCAAAGGTCAGACAATGTCATGTGACACATTCACGATAAAGGGCCCACTATGGGTAGAGTATTGATTGGTTGAAAGGAAACATCGATACAATTCAATTGAAGTGTATTATTAGTGTGGAAGGATGAGTTACTTCTCTATTTCATCTTCTCAATTCTTATTGTCATTTCCTTCAGAAACCAACATGGCTCACTCATCGTATTTGGTTGGTTATCAATTGGAGAAGGAAAATGCTAGGTTAGAATCATCTTTTGATACTTTATTCAAATATTGTACACCAATTCATCTTACCCTAACATTAATTCATTTTTTCGCTGTAAAATAGTATTTTCTATTGTTATTGTAACTAAAAAGTGTCCATAATGAACGTGAATAAGATGAATTGTCGTTGTTTTTGTACGATTGTTCATCCTGAAGTTTCATTACAGGTCAGCTTCGTGATCAGAACAAAGAGAACTTTGAGAAGATTCTCAAGGAACTCAAGATCGCCTTTCACGTTCCGAAACAACCAGAACATGTTAAGACAAGAAAGGTATGAATGACACTTATTCTTTAGTCGCACAGTTCAAGACTTGAATATTAGACCGTTGAGAAACGATTACGGTATCTCGGTTTAGCCAGTGAGTCAAGAGTAAACTATACATGTTTTTGTCCAAGGAACTGATACCCTCTTGTGGATTAGAATAATGAGTATGTATTGTCAGGCATGGGCAGAAGCTCAATTGAGATCTCGAGTGGAAGAAGAGAAAGAGAAGAGACTGGAAGAACTTCATATCAAATATGTCAATGAAAGGTACCACAATGTCATTTTGTATGCAAACAATATGAATCACAGTGATTTTCCAGATTCTTCATTACCTGTAAATGGCATCTTTTTATGTATATGAATTAATAATGTTGAGGGAAGAGAAGTTGGAGGCAATGAGAAGGAAAAGAGAGGAATTGGAGAAGGAAAGGGAGACAATTGACAAAGAACTCAAGGAGATTGCAGTATTTGAGGATGGAGAAAGACCAAATGATAAGAAGTTAGTTGAATGGTTGAATGATACTGTAAATGAAGTGAAGTGTATGGAAGGAATATCTTTGACTACGGAAGGAAAGTAATGTTTCATTCTTCAGATACGAACAAACTCTTGTGGGAGAACTGGCAGAGAAGGTGATACACGCTCATTTGTTCTACCATCCCAAACCAACCATGACAAGGAATGTCTGAAAGGGTTACGGTAGTCTGTCCATTGATTGATACCATTCGAATCATAATGTCGTTGTTAGTAGAGTATCCTTTGCGTAGTTGTTAGGTCAAGAGAGATCTCTTTGTTTTTGTTTGCTGATTTCATGATTGTTAATGTATGAAGAAAGTTGGAGATGTGAAATAAAGATTGATAGAACTTGTTGTTGAGACCACATTGGCAAGTGTGGGGAGGCACTTATTTGATTTTCTGCGAGTGCGTTCTTATCGATAAGCTTATCTTACATGTGCCGGGAAAAGAGATTGAATGAAACTAAAATGAAATTGTGAATACTAATTGTCGGTTGCCCCGCTCAAAGAAAATTATTTGGGGACCGTCCAAAGAACCTCGTAGTACATTCCTTTTCTATTTTAAAGTCATTCGGAGCTGCTGTCTATCAGCGGCAAGAGACAACAGCTCCGAATGACTTAGAGAAAAGGAATGCACTTGGATGTTCTTTAGACAATCCCTTATTGTCCTCTCAATCTACGTGATGATGACACAGTCAACGTGACTATTCTCACTTATTTGACATTCAAATGATTGGATGCACAATATTGCACTGTCCCCACGATGTCTCATTCGGTTGTCCCTTCACTCATTCCATTCATTCCCTTTCTCTTCCTTCATCCCGTCCAGTCATGGGGTCAGTCTCTCTCCCCTTCCCTTATTGAGGCTACAGTACCCCCTCCCTGTACCGTAGTCTTCATTTCAGCCTTAATCCCAAAAAGAAGAAAGGGAGAAAGGCGACGAAGGATGTGACCAAGGACTCTTCATCATATGACAACAGTGATAAGAAGAAGAAGGGTGAGTGATGGAGAGGAGTACTGTAATGGGGATTGTCGTTGCAGGAAAGAAGGAGGAGAAGAAAAAGAGTGGAATCTTCAATAGAATCGGTGATCTCAAGGATCACGGCAAGGATCTCGGTATTATGAAGGACAAGGAACCAAAGGAGAAGGAAGGGAAGAAAGGAGGAAAGGAGGAGAAGAAGAAGGGAGAGAAGAGAGAAGAGAAAAAGGAAGAAAAGTCAGCGAATGAGGAAGGGTTAGGAGTTACAGTAGGATGGGATGAGGAGGAAGAAGTGTTCAGGAGTAAGAGTCCGGTGGAGACGAGAAAGAAGAACTCCGGTATGCCAGAAACAGCCATTGCTGCTGATGAGGAGGGAGAGAAACAGTGGGATACTGTAGTCATTCCATTGAAGGATACGGTAATTACAGGAAGGAGGGAGGAGAATTGCTGAATTTCAAGATCAATGTTGAAGCCAACATGGCAGCACTTGGTAATAGAGAGAGATTGGTGGAAGAGAAGGAATTCATTCAGATAACCTTTATAAAAGGGACCCAAAAGATAATCCCAAGGGATACAGGAACTACCGAGGACAAAGGGAGATCGATGTAGAATCAATGGCGAGAGAGCAGACCAAGAACATTCAAGACTTCATTATGGTTTGAATCATACCGTAATCCCCTTCTACGGTGATCTCCTTTAAGAAAATGCAGTCACTGGGTGTGGAAGGACTACTGGAAGAGTTCAACACGATCAAGACGTCAGGATATACAGTATCCAGCTGATTACTGTAGCTGATTGAGATGGAATGCATGGATAGATGAGGGGAAGAACGTGCAAGAACTGACGAAGTCACATCATGAAAATGGACCGAAAAACAGATACAAAGGTACGGTAGCCCTGGAGATGACACTATAGCATAGCTGAGGGAAACCAAGAGAAACTCGGGGGAACTTGGATATGGTTAAAACTTGGGGAAACTGAGGGGAAACTAAGAGAAACTCGGGGAAACTGAGGGGAATATTTTTGTGTAATCCTACAGTAACTCCGAGTGCGTCCGAGGTTTTCAGAAATGCAGAAATGAACACACCATGAAATTTTTGTCTCTGAAGTTTTGTGTTATTGTTTAATTTTAATTGTTCACATGTATTGCACGTGTTATATTTTGAATCAGATTGATTCTATCTGTCAACTTTGATAACGAGCGCTTCAAATATTGTATTTTTCAGCATGTTGCCGAGCAGGCGCCGCTCCGTCCTGCAGATAGAAAGGAGAATTTTTGAACGGACAAGAGCTGGAACCCCGGGAAAAGACGACGAGCAACTAATGGCTTGACATTTTTTCATTCTTGCTATAATTATTCCGGAATGTATGCGACATTTGATTCTTTTTTATTCTGATTATTGACTAGAAACGAATATTCGCAATCTTCCCACATTTTTAGGAGTCTGTTGATGTCTAAGCTAGTTATTGCCTGTTTCCCACCGATAGACATTTACTGTAGAGTTTCCTTTCACATATTAGGAATTTGTTGGGTTTTCTTGTTTGTTTCGCATAAATATGATGAGAATTATGCATTATAGTGTGTTAAAAGCACGAGCAGTGAAAGCATGGAATGCTAAGAGAAAGTTGTCATAACTGGGGGGAAACTCGGGGAAACTCACTAAAAGTAAGAGAAACTCGTTAAAAACTGAGGGGAAACCAGGGGAAACTGCGGGAAACTTCAGCATAGCTGTGCGGGGCTATGCTGAAGTTTCCCGCAGTTTCCCCGAGTTTCTCTTGGTTTCCCTCAGCTATGCTAAAGTGTTCACTCCAGGGTAGGAGTACGGTAGATGAGAGAGGATGAATAAGATATCCTCTGTCGGGAAAGAACACGAGTTGTACTGAAGGATGGAAAGGTGGAGAATAGAGAGAATGAATAAATGAGGAAGATTCTTCAGGGAACAGAATATATCAATGCCAACTATGTGCCCGCCGAAGATCCATATCTAAGCAAGTACATCATGACTCAGGTGAATGGAGGATA
>JACMIF010001553.1:0-22945 GCA_014805445.1 Diplogasteroides magnus | reverse complement strand
TCGAAAGTGGGGCGAGAGGGAAAGTCGCGCGATCACGGAAAAGAGGCAATGTTTTGAACTGCAGTTCAAAAATGAGAAAAACTATGGGCATAACTAATACACTGGGACATTCTAAATGTATTGAGGAAACTATAAAATAAAAATTAGCCAATTTCATCTACTACTTTTCGAGAAATCGACTTCGAAAGTGGATGACGTATGACTGAAATGTCAATAATTTCAACTATATTTCACTTACAACATCATTCATGTACATCCAAGAACTATTACTACACGAGAGGAGCATAAAATACCCGGAAATCAGTCAAAACGCGAAGATAATACATATAGAACAACAAAAACCGAGTGAAACGCGAGCCGAAAAAGCGCCAATCGCGGAGCGTGCACGCTCCCGAAAGTGCAAAAACGAGAGAGCGCGCAAAAAGCGGAGAGCGGCGAGAGTTCTCCCTCCCCCTCGCCGCGTGGTCACTGTGGCACCTCATTCGAATCAAAATAATTCAATCGCATCTCAATCGCATCTACCGAGGTGCAAATGAAATGCGATTGGCGATGCGATAGATGCATTTCACAGTCTATACTCTAGAGCTACCGGTACGAACGAACATGTGAAAAAGTCGAAAAAATATGAAAAGATTCTTTTACAACGTGGCCCAGAGCCACAATGCTCAACCATCGGCTCCATTTCGTCCTCCCATCCCCCAATTCTCTTCCTCTGCACCCCTTTCGCCGCTCTGTGTGTGTGGTTGTAAGGACGTTGACGTCGCTCGCACCTTCGTAGTTCCAGACTCTTCCGCAAGCAGCAGTCTGTGCAGTGTCCACTACCGCCAGAGGTCGCCGAGTTGATGAAGGTTGGTGGTATTCGATATGGGAGAAATGACGGACGAAAGAAAATAACGCCGTGGACACTTGCGCCATAATGATGAAATGGGCACTTTCGCTGTGAAAGCGACGATAACGATGGATCAAGTATCCATTTCACGATTGTGGCGCAAAATCTATGATCTATGGCATCATGCATATCAGTCAACTTCGAAAGAAATTCACAAAGATTTTGGGCTAAACGACAGGTTCATGACAGAGAAGCAGTTGTGGCCCTGAATTTAGAAGTGTATTGCAGGATATCAACACGTGGTCGTTCGACTCATTCCGACTTAACCAGGTGTCCGAGGGGCACGCATTGAAATATGTTGCCTACGACCTCTTCAATAAGTACGGGTTCATGGACAGATTCAAGGTGAATTTCGCTTTCATGCCCAACAGGGGCTCTAAATCGGTAAATTTGTTGTCAGTCTTCTCCGCAGAGCTGTTGTCTCACTCCCCTGGCAGAGAACCTCGCATCGGAGAAGAATGACGACAATTTTGCCGATTTAGACCTTTCATGTCACTCTACTAACAATGAGTCCTTCGTAAAGTAGGGGAGATAATGCTCCTGATGGCCAGCATATGAAGCCAATCAAATTGTATATCGTAATTGCACAGGAAGCCATGTTGAAAACAGATCTGACGTGAGTAAACACGTCAGCGATCATCCACGAATGAGTCATTAAAAACAGAATATTTAGTCTAAAAACCATTATTTTGGATCAGTATCGCTGTCAACAATGATGAAACAGGCAGTTTAGAGCGTTTGGCTTAGAATTCTTAAGATATTAAAAGTTTATTCGCTTTGGCCATTGTGACCGTCAGCATATTTATTTAGCGAGAAATGTGCGCTTGTGTACTCGGAATATGTATCACCTCGTCGGATTTGAATAATGTCTTAATAAAATCGTCATTGCAGATTCCATTCAATGCCCTCGAATGCTACCTGTCGGCCCTCGAGGTTGGATATTCGAAGCACAACAATCCCTATCACAACGTGATGCATTCTGCTGATGTCACGCAGTCGTCGCACTTCATGCTCTCGCAGACTGGATTGGCGGTACGTGGCATAATCATCCCCCTCTTGCTAGATGATAGCGGCTCTAAATCGATAAATTTGTCGACACTCGTCTGCAGAGCGCATTTATCTATCACGGGGTGGTGCATGGCGGGATGCAAGAGCGCTGATGGAAGAATGACGACAAACTTACCGATTTTGAAACCCTGATAGATACTTCGAAAACTGAAAAATTATTGACAGATAGTTAAAAATGACATCTTGTTAATATACCTACGGCGATAGATGATATAATTACAAACAGGACTCCTATGGGAAATTGTTATTTGCAGAGCAGCCTGGGCGACCTCGAGCTCTTCGCGGTCATCTTCGGCGCGCTCATCCACGACTACGAGCACACGGGTCACACCAACTCATTCCATATTCAGTCAGGGTGAGTCATCAACATCCCTATTGGAGTGACGAATCGTCAAAACAAAATTCACGATGAATCGTGCTCGAAGCGTAGGCTAATTCACGATTAACCGTCTTTAGAAGACGTTCCTCACAATTTTCATACTATTATATGATATTTTTCTCGAAGTCTTTGAGACTCCACAATTGTTTTGACTGTAAATAGTCTCGAAACAACATATCATAAACTATTTCAGCTCTTCCTACGCCATGCTGTATAATGACCGCAGTGTGCTCGAGAACCACCACGTGTCCGCATGTTTCCGACTCATGAAGGAGGACGACAAGAACATTCTCGCCCATCTGACGAGGGAGGAGTTCAGGTTAGAGGATGCTTGTATGATTTGGGAGTGGGTGGGACAGAAAATTTGTCTCATCGAATCCGTTGGCTTTAGCTTGTCCCATTAGCTAGTGATAAGCAAAGCCCTTCGTCGGAACAGATGTTAGTCCGACGGAATGAGTGGGAGAGAAGGAGGGGAAGAGAGCAAGGGCATAAACGCGGCATATAATGCGTGTCGACACATATCATTCAAGAGGGGTCGGCTCTCTTAGCCCAATGACCAAACAACATTCAATGGAGAGACAGATGACAAGAGCAACGGAGTCACCGGAGTGACTAATGAGCAACTTCTGACAGCTATTTGCCCCTCTCCTTCTTCCCTAGCTAACCTGAGTTCGACCCGCTCAGTTAAGCAAGATGAGACCAACGTAGATCGCCCCTTTCACTTGCGCCATCACATCGGCGGGAATATATGATGCGCCGTTACACGTAAATATCACACGACATTTATTAACAATGAATAAACATGAGAACACAATATATACAAGGCAACGGTCCGCGGACCGTGCTCAACCCATAACTGCCATTCTCCTATCTTCCTTCGCCATCGCTTCTACTTTCTCTTCCCTCTCTGGGTCCGTGACGGTTTTCCCTGTCGGGTTTCCGTTCTAGCTGCTATTCCCTACCCAACGAATCTCTTAGAATTAGAAGAGACATAAAGGAATGATAGCGTATATTTTTCTGCAGGAAATTCCTATCGGAAATTTCTGCTTCTCTCATTCCCCCCCCCTCTTCCACAGGGACCGCACAGGGACCCCTTTTGTCCCGTAAATTCCTAGGAATTTCCTATTCCACCCACTCTAATTTGGGCCATATCGTATCTGAACATGATAGTGGAAGAGTAAAAAGAGACTGCATCCTCCTACCCGATCTTCCATTTTCCAGTTTTTTTCGTTGTAAAACGTTCATGGTACAAGTTCGTTAGAAGTAAATTCTGACTATGAATATTGTGTGTGTGCCCGGGCAAGAGGCGCTGAGATGATCAGTCGTCTTTCAGGGAGTTCCGCAACATCGTCATCGAGATCGTTCTCGCCACCGACATGAGCACCCACTTCGTGCAGATCAAAACGATGAAGAACATGCTGTCTCTGCCTGAAGGGTGAGTCAGCTGTTCAAAAAGTACTTACTAGGGGTTTAAAATCATAAGTAAAGTGCATTTCCTCAGCGATCGAGACAACAGAGAATTTTTTATTGCTTTAGAAGCCCTTATAGGTATGGAGCTGCGCAATCACAAGAAAATCGCGACGCTCTATGATCATAACCACCCTTGCAGCATCGACAAGAATAAGGCACTCTGTCTCATCGTGCACGCCTGTGACATCTCACACCCGTCCAAGCCGTGGCATCTGCACGAGAGGTGGACGGAGGGAGTATTGGAGGAATTCTTCAGACAAGGTCAGATAGGGATAAATTTTAATAGGACAACATCGTACGGCTGCGGAAGAAATTTTTCCAAGCATTTTATATTTAAAGAGTCTATATTCCTATTGTGTGAATACTGTTCCAATGCAAAACGCGAAGAAGATATGTGCTCAACAACGATTGTTCAGGAGACCTCGAAGCCAGCATGGGTCTGCCGTACTCCCCTCTCTGCGATAGACACACAGTACACGTGGCCGAGAGTCAGATTGGTAAGTTGCGAGAATAGTGTTACTACTTCATTCACATCAACATCCATTCCTAAATGATCATGGGATTCATCTATTCGCGCAATGTTTACAAAACGGCTATGCTCAAGATTATCTTTTTCATTCTGATTTATAATTGCCCATTTACAGGCTTTATCGACTTCATCGTCGAGCCCACCATGGTTGTTTGTGGGGAATTGCTGACGAAGATGGTGGAGCCGTTGGTAAATATAATCTATTATTTTACTAACCTATACGTATGCATGATTTCATTTTGATTGGTGTGAATTTATTTATAACAGATTCCGCACGGAAGTTCTTTCAATTTTCTTCGTGTAATGTCATTAGTTAGACTCACCAATCGATTATTTTTTAAACAATGCAATAATTGTACAGAAAAGCATGAAAAAGCTGTCATGTATATCATGTTCGTTTTCGAATTATATAGAAGTTACGAGAAGATTCCTACAATCACAATCCTGAACCCGCATGCCCTCACCGTACTCGATGGCAATGTTCAGGTTCAGGTGTCCCTGCCGCCCTCGGACACACTCTTCCCGCCCGGGGCACAGAATGAAGGCGATTCGGCCAGTCCCAGTGCCTCCCTTTCTCCGTTGCCGGACAGGTCAGAAATACATATTTACAACTATTATTCATGTAAAGTGAACTGATATGCCGAGTACGAACCCTCTCCCAATTTCGTGCTACGCTCTCTCCAATTTGCGTTTCTCTGACCATTAGTGTGGTCGAAATCTTTCAGTTCACTTTACATGAATAATATGATAATTAATTATAAAGTGCTGGTAAAATGATTCAATTTTTCTTTAAAAAATATCGTTGTAATTGTTGTTGTGGGTCGTTGGCATTGGTCAGTTAAAGAAGAATGATAACTGGCCAGAATGGACTGTTTAGAAATCAGAACATAAGAGAAGATTCCTCATCAGACACGTATGTGATATCGTGATTTCTCTCTACTCACTGCAATATTTGCTAGCTAGGGTTCCCTAATCAATTCATTTTGTGCATTTGATATTGTCTAATCTCTGCAGAGCCGTTGTCTCTTCATACGATAGACAACAGATTCACGGAGGGTAGACGAAACAAATACACTAAATCAAAGGGACCCCAATTGTTAACAGAATTAACGAACTGGGTAGAATAACAAACAGCTCGACAGCAGTCCTCTACAATAACATGTATTTATATATTGAGTTAACTAAACACTAATCAAGCCGTAAGCACAGTCATTTTTCAGTAATTATATAAGATAATTGGCATCTGTTGCTTACTAACAAATTAATATATGTTGTAGACTTTCCACCACAAACAAAAATTTTCACGTTTTCCCGCTGTAGATAGAGCTTTGTTGTTTGTTTGAACTTAACAAATCTAACCAAAAATCATTCAAAAACAGGGTTTATATCACGAAAACTCAGTTGGAGCAGGCGGTCGAGCGGCGTCTCGCCTTCGTCGATCAGGAAGTTGCCACTGAACTACAGTGGAAAGCTAGAGATACCCAGTCCGTGGATGAAGTATCTACATGAGAACAAGGCCCAGTGGAAGGAGCGAGCGGCTAAAGGTTAGCGATTTCTCCTGTCTTTATTCTAGATACCCATCGGTTTAAAATTATGAATGATATTCCTCAAAAATGGATAAGAATAGGGTTCATAAATCGGTAGTATGGAGTATTTCGCATTCGTGGAATTTCCCCGGATCGTTGTCTGTACGTTCGGTAGACAATCGCTCCGAGTGGATTAGACGAATGATAAATACACTTTGTTACCGATTCAGTAAGCAAAATAAAACTATTACAAACGAACCTTTAAGAGGAAGAAGAGCGCAAGAAGTTGGAGGCTTTACAAGCTGCTGAAGAAGAAAAACAGAAAGGCAAGGAAGGCCTAGCAAACGGAGCACCTTGACCAGAAAAGAATGGCCCGAAGCGCATTCCCCCGTGATTTATTGATTGATTCATTACCTGTACTAGAACTTCTCTTGAACACGTACATATTCCCCTCTTGCATTCCAAGCAATTTTCTTACCCTTGAGTGTATAAGTGTACGGTAATACGGTATAAGAACAGTTTTCAAACCATTTTTAAAATTCTACAGTATACCCTCTGCAGTTACGGTTCCCCATAAGGCTTTAAGTACCATGAAGCATTCAACCAAATTTTATTATCCACATAACCCGTTAGATCGTCCACTCGAGACAAGAGTCCGTCTTTCAAGCGGCATACTCGGCTATTAAACTGTGAATTGATGGGCAGCACGCGGATTGCGCACGATTGCACGCGAGTAGCGCAGCACGCAAACAGCGCAAGCACTTTTCTCCCTCACCAGAGCTGTGTATTATACCTTCTATTTACTTCGATGTCAGAGTTTTGTGCTCACTATACACATAAGTTTATGATAAAGCATTGCCGTTCGACCCTATTCAACGTTACTATTGTATAGTAATTTGTATCATAAATACGTTAAAGGGGCCCGATACCAACGTTGATTACTACGGATAGATCTTTCAACCTTCTATTGGATTCGGTGGGTTTCAGGACCTCTTGCTCTTGTGAAGTTTATAGGATATCTCCGTCATTTTTTCGTAGACTACACACCTGACACGCAGGAATACAACTTTCGCCAACGACATTGTTAGCCTCGATCTCACTTCACAAGCATGAATAGAAGCATGCTAGGCCACACTTGATACATCAGCGTACTACGGTTGGGTGAATGAAACGGAGACTACATTTCTATCTCTTTCATCATGTCGTACCTCTTTGTGAAGATACTGCAGGAAAAATGAGGGACACTCCTTGCACAACATACACTACACATCTCTGCAATTACGGGATCTGTGATTTCAAGTGTCTGCTGCGGGCAGGAAATGCGTACCTACCTGCGTCTTACAATTAGCTTTTTCCTTAGGATTCACCTCAGTCTTCGCCACGAACAAGCATGCATTAGCCTACCGACGACTTCATCAGCAATAGCTTACAATTAGAACCAAACAATAGACAGGTTTGACCCGCCGCGGATTTTCCTGGGCATGAGAAAATGTTTCAGGATGGATGAAGCTTTCGACCTTCTAGGTAATAAGTCTAGATGTTCGAACTTCACATGCTTCGAAGCAGTGCCAGAGATGGCGTCTTCCCAGTTTCAACTATCGAAGACAATTGATTCATCTAACGAAAATTTTGCATCGAGGGGACTGGACTACTATATTGGATGTATGCCCTCATTCTCAAAATCCTGAAATAGTAAAAAAAAATTCAGTTTTTAAATTTGAAGCGGATCCAGTTTACATAATCTTGAATATTGTCGGTGTCTGCATCAGTCTTATCCTCATATATGCTATGATCAAAGCTAGAAAAGCCACTTCAAAGGTAACTTCTTCCTGGCATTTCAAGAAAATGGTGAATTTATAAGGAATTGCAAATTCCGTAAGATAATATGCAAAATTGGTGTGCCTAAGGAAAGAATAGATTCTTTCAGCACCCATTCTACATGATGATATGGCAAATTGCAAGCGCTGATTTGTGCTGCTTCATGGCCAACATTTCTACGTCGCTGCTGCAAAAAGAAGCCACAATAGTAATCAAATTGATAGCTTATCCTCAATAACAACATTTCAGAGCATGCCCCAAAAATCACTCGCATCTTGGGTGTTCGCAGCGGGAATGCTCTTGGAGTCCTACGCAAGCTATGTATGTCTGCGCTCCGTCCCTATGATTATTTCAAACAAGCCGTTTAGGCCACACTCCTCTTTACCTTCAATATGACCCTGAATCGTTTATTGGTTTTTGTGGCTCCCAAGCAGAATTATTGGTTTTTCCACAAGTACAACAGCCGTTAATGATCGTTGTCGCTTGTACGATTCAGAGATCGAATGTCCAAAACTATCATCGGAACACATTTTGCATGTCTTGGACTGACAGCATTTGGACTGTTCTTCGATCCGGCCAAAGACTTCGCGAGACAGATGACCGGAGCTGGTGACGAGTTTAATAGGCCACTGATTGAGAACTTCATTCCTTACTTGGTGAGCATGAGTGTTTCTAAATTGGTAGTAAAGTGCGTTTCTAATTTTATATCTAATCATGTCTCTTCGAGCGATAGACAACTGCTCCAATTGAATTGGATTTACGTTTTCTTTCCGAATTTTTAGATATAAGATTTTTTATTATCTAATTATCTCCACTGTGAGAGAGAATATGGGAAAAAGCAAAAATATTAGAAAATCAATACATTAATGAATTCACTCGTTTATCTATTCAAGATAAGATTTCAAAAATGCAACACAATTAATAACGAATATATTCGACTTCGCTTGAGAGCGAACTAGAGTGCGTCGGTACATTTTGTACAATGCGATGTTTTAGGTCATTCACTACGCGGTTCACTGCATTCCCATCGCTATAAGTTCATTGCATCCTCTTACGTCAAAAAATAACGAGATTTTAGTTGATTAGAAAGCCAGACGTTTATTCAATTAAAAAAAAGAATTTACCAATTTTGTGGAGGCAGACCTTGTTTGAGAAGGGAAGCGAAGTTCAAGATGACCGTTTCAGTTCTATCTCTTCCTCATCGAAGTGCTACCATATGTTTTCGCTGGTCATCACTGTCTCAATTCACTCATTATTCTGCTTACCAGTCGACATGTCAGAAGAGCGCTCGTAGCGCCATTCAGAAAATTAAGGGTAATGCATAGAGGTCTATAGAGATAAAATGACCTGTATTTGTATAAGATTCAGTGAAAGTTTTGACGGAATTATTAGGGGGTTATAACAAAAATGTTTTGATTCAGGGCAATGGAACCTCTCAAAACGCTTCATTTTCCGACTCCAGCCCTAAAGAAGACATTAATATGAAGATTATAGCCTGAAAACATGCAAAAGATTCCTGTTTCCTGCTATTGTAATGCAATTTTTATTATAATTGTTTGTCCATTCTCATTCATTATAGTCTTTCCAGAAAGCAAGTCTTTCACTTACGTAGATACTATTGTTTGTTGCGATCTTTAAGAAAATCTTAAGTCTTTCACCTGCTATTGTTTGCTGTATATACCTATTTATGTATAAAAATGAGTTCTATTGCAATATCGTAATGCAAATATTAATACGGATTTGCGTTTCTGAAGCTAAAATGTATAATAATAGTCGTTCAAGTACAAAATTATATGAAATTTGAGGCGGCTTCGTGATTCCGACCAAGATCACTAATCCCACTTTGTTTATTTTGCCTCAAAAACACATCTGTATCTGTCAATTAGGGTCACAGTGAGCACTGAAGGACCAGCTTCAGATGTTGATGTGTATATTTCAAATATAGTACACACAGAAAAAATCCTGCCGATATTGGCACTTTCAAACTGAATGAGGCGAATTTGCAGTATTTTTCTGTGTGTAGAAGACCATTCTAATCTCTTGCAATCGCTACTCGTTTGGTTTCATCTATCAATGCATAATTGGAGAGAGTCGGCAGAGTAATTTCGAGGAGGGGAAGAGCAAGTAAATTACACGGTAAACGACAGCAGAAAAGTACCCACGAGTTTGATCTATCGAGAGAGAGAGAGACCTTGCAGGGTACTTGGTAGTATCAAAACTAGTGTGTCAACATGTGTGAAAAGCCGACTTCTCGATCGCATAGAAAACCGTTTAGAAGAGGAAAAGAAGGTTCGAAATTCATGTTGCGAAACGTTATTACCACAACACACACCTATGCAGAGCAAAATTGCACCTCATCTTTACTCTCTTCGCCCGAAGAGTTTACACTTACCGTATGCTCTTCTGGCGAAATTGACACACATTTTACTCCTATTATACTTGACGTAATGTATCAAATTCTTGCAAAAACGAAGGTTTTCTCAGTTAATCGCTGCTTATAAATGGATCTATTCCCTATGATCTTGCGGATTTTAGGATGAACTACGCTGCTGCGAATTTGTCCTGGAATCACGCCGCTGAGCCAATCCTAGCGGCTTCGATGAGTGAAGAAGGAGCATCAGCGGGGCTGGACTACTACATCGGAAGTAACCTTTCAATATAAATTATTTTTTTTTCGAATAATTTTTTTCTTCAAAAGTAGATAAATCATATTCAACTTACTACAACTATGTGGTAGATCGCGGTTACATAACCGTGAACATCGTCGGAATATCCATCACTCTCATTCTAATATTGGCCCTGATTCAAGCAAGAGCCGCCACAGTAAAGGTATGTAGATAATGGTCACGTTTGTTTTTTGCGAAAACAAATTCGCACTCTTCCAATTTCCAAAAGCAATGAAAATGTATAACTATGCCTTCTAACGAATCCGCATCGAATCGAAAGTACGTTATGTTTCTCTACATCAATCCAAGCGGTTGTCTATCGGTACTCATAGACAACTATTAGGGTGTTCCACAAATAACGAACTTTTTTCGAGCTTTATCGACAAGTAATAACAACAGTTGCAACGATCCCTTGGATTCACTGTTGCTCGCGATGGACAGCCACCGCATTTCTCCATCTTTCTACGAGATTCTCGTTTCCATTCCTCCAGAAGCCAGGGGGACGAGACTGAATCCGTCGAGCGAGCGAATTCGTGATTCCTTTCAGCTTTGCGAATTTTCTTGTCTTGAAGAAAGAGGCCATGGATCAGAACAAGTTACCGTCGCATGGCTTGGTGTTTGGAGAGTATGTGGGAAGATAGGCCATTTCGATTAACAGCACATGCAGCTTGACCGGGGTCAATATGTCTCAATTTTGCTTGACGCTGTTAGTGAGGATTTTGATCTTTCCGTGCCTGGGGAATTTGGGAGCGAAGCTTTCGGTTCATTTTCTCTACATTCTTGATGAACACGTCCATCGCCATACTTACCCCTTTGAAAGTAGACGATAGTGGAAGAATTCAAGGCAAAATAACCACTAATGGATGAAGACTTTCTTCCCAAGGAAACCCTCTTCGTCGACCTGTTGTATCGTTAAACATTTAGCTAGCCAGGTGCTGGTCCGGAGGATTATAGTAAAGGAGTCCCTTATTCATTCTATGCCACAACTTGATGGAACCCAGTAGGGTGAGTAAATTCGACATGCGAGATGCGAGATCGCAAGATTTCCCATGATCATTTCCATTTTTCGCGATATCGCATGCGTTCCCTCTCCACTTCATTCTCTATCCCTCTCATTATTTTGCGGTCCCTCTCATTATTTTGCATTGCAAGCGATATCGCATCCTGGGAAATTAGGCAAATGACAATAATGCGAGATCGCATTCTCGCGACTACCTACCCTAGAACCCAGCGTGGGTTAGGGAATTAGAGACGTTGCTTCAGCACGTTAACTTTCGAGACCTCTTTTAAGCACCCAAAAGGTTATGTTTTATGCATCAGGCCGTGGCTTTCGGTACACTCCTCATCAAGTGCCGCTGGATGGTGATATTGAGAGTGTAGACTACGGTCGCCAGAATACCGGCACTCCTGCCTGGATACGACGTCAATGCAACGAGAAAGATCTTCTTCTTCCTCACTCCTTCGTCCGCCACCTCTCCTGTTCGGCCTGCTGTAGTTTCGTTCGTTGAAGAGACTGTACCATAAATGAACCGTAGTACGAGAGCATACGTCGGGACATACTGCCTGTACTACTTGGACATGGGTGGCCTTCAGTCTTCTTCAATCGCGGAATCAATTAAATAGAAGATAGTGTTAGGTAACTTCGTGGGGTTTGGTTAGATGAGCCTGTTTCAGCCGCTATTTGCAGGCATGGGCGGTGGGCGTGCCAGATTGAAGAACATTGCGCCATGGTTGCACACCATCAATGAATAAGCGCGAGCACTCTGATCAATGATGAAAAACAGAACTACTTTATAAGTAAGAAAAAAGTCCGTTATTTGTGGAACACCCTAATAACAGCACAGTAGATATGATTTAGAGAGAGCAAGCACTTTGGTATTCAATTCTGATCCGTTAGAAGGTCTCTACTGTTCAGCATGCATTCTACCAGTTGGTGTGGCAAATCGCCTTGGCTGACCTTGCTTGCTTCGTGGCGAATATCACCACGACTATACTACAACCTGACGCGGCTGAAGTGTGTTTCAATTGTGTACTCTCATTATCGATTTATAACGACTCGATTATCGATTTTTCATTATCAGAACAAGAACGTCCGAAGCAGTTTCCTGTTCGCGGCTGGTGTCTTCCTGGAGAACTACGGCAGTCATGTAACTCTTGGCAATGAGCCAAAATAGGCTAATGTAGGTATCGCAAAAAGAATCTTCAGGTCGTAATCCTCTTCTCCTTCGTCATGACGCTCAATCGGCTGTTCGTATTCGTGTATCCGAAGCTGAATGAGAAGTTCTTTGTACCGTGAGTTTTTTTATCTTCTCAGGATAGGATTAACTGTGTTTGAACTCGAAAATGAGGTGGAAATCTGATGCTTTCACTAGTTTTTTTTTCATTTACGCGTATCACAGTTAATATTCTCTTCAAGAAAGAGTCCCAGTCAGTGGATATGCTTGATATTGGAAGATGATACATGTTGTATAATTTAGAGATCGCATGGGCAACTCCGTCTTCGCCACGCATCTCATCTGCCTGAGTCTGACGATATTCGAATTTTTCTTTGATCCCGCGAAAGAACACGCGAGAAAGATTCTCTCAATCACAGATGAAGTTGGCCATCCCTTGGCGTACAACTTCATTCCGCATATGGTGAGTTTCCATTTTTATTTGTCAATGACTAATATGAAAATATTTTCTAAATCAAATTTCGCATTTCGTCTTCGAGCGGTTTGTTTGGTTCATAGTAGGAATTGCCTACGCTTCTTATATGAAGTAGAATCTCTCAGGCAGTCCACTACTCTGTCCGACTCATTCCAGCAATCACTTTCTTCCTGTATGTGATGATATTCTCCGCTGTTAAGCGACTTCGAAGGAAGTGCAAATCCATGTCGAGGTCAATTTTTATAGCCCTGGTTAAATAAGAAATACTTTTAAGATGGAGGAGCGACTTGAATCTCCTTCTCCAAGCAGTGATCATCTCGCTAACACTGCAGGTTCGCTCATTTTCTGCTTTTACGTTGCACCGTTATTTTCATAGCATTGCAATTTACTTTGTTTACGCTAAAAGAACTAGGAGATTACAGTTCATGAAGCTGGCGCTCTTCCTCTACTACAACCCCTACTTGATTCCGCATGCGGTGAGTGTCGCAAAATGAAATGCTACCCCTTCCTGATCTCTTCCGAATTCCGAACCCTCTATTTGAGATTGAGAATGCAACTCAGAGGAGGGACTAGTGATGATAGCATTCCCCTATGCCTCTGCATCGTGTTTCACGGGGCATAATTTAGCATTTGTAAGCAAGCATTTCACGTGAGCGCTGAAGCTGTGGAAGCACAGATGACATTTTGCTAAAATTGTGGTGCACCGGTGTAGATAGCAATTTGGAAGTTGAAAGTAAGCAAGAGTATTGAGAGCAAAAGAAGTAGAGCGAGAAATATTACAGGAGCTAGCAAATCGTACATCATCAAACATGAATAGTAAAAAATGGTGACGCAATACTACTAGGTGAATAAATAGTCGGATTTCAGATGTACGTTTTCCTTATCAACTACCTCCCGTACATGTCGGCTGTTCATCATTGTCTCAACTCCATTATCATCCTTCTAACGAGTAACCATGTGAGGAAGGCACTCGTCAAGTGTTGCGAGATGATGTGGGTGCGTATTTTGTTCTTTGCTGATTTGGTGGTAATTTGAGCTATGATTTCCTTCGCATATTGCGATCCATCAATTCACATTCTTATTAATAATCAGGGGTCTAAATCGGTAAATTATCGTCACTCTTTTCCGGAGTGTTGTTGGCTCACACTCAGAAAGGCAACTTCGCTGCGAAGAAGAATGACGAATTATTTAAAGTTTGTAACCCTAGTAATAATTACATATGATTGTGTGAAAGTTGAGTAACAATTTAGCTTGGAAAAAAGAGATTGATGTTTCTTGAGCTAGAAGTATACTCTGCTAATAAATGCTGGTCATTTGCAGGAAAGCCCAATTGCCACACCAAACACATCCAGCTCTGTATCAAGGCGGCGAAAACGCCTTGTACGACATATAACTGAGTGAACAAGTATTCACCACGTATTACTAGTAATAGATTATCATTTTATTGTATACTGTATGAATGTAGGATAGCAATCTGTTTCTGCGTTATGGCAGGAATTAATAAAAGATTATTATGATACAAGAAAAGGTGCAGAAAAAGGGCATCAGCTTAATGTAACGAAACAACGCTAAGCAGAAGAGGATCCCAAAGATATATCTTGATCAGCTAGTTTTGAAATTCGCGAATTCCTCGTGTTCCTAATAGCCACTTCCATTTTCATCCTACCCATTTCTCGGATATCTGGCGTATCGTTGGACTTGAAGAATTCCGTCTCAATCGCCTTATTGATGTTCATCCTGTGGATTTCGTCCTTCTCGAGACTGGAAAAGCGTCCTCGAGGGAAATTTCATATATTTTTACCACTGATTAATGAAGTCGCAGAGTTCGGCGGAAATCCCGCTTATAACTGGCGAAATTCTCGGAGCATCGCAATCTTTGATTCTCGATGCAATTTCACTTCTTGTTCCTCTGCCATAGTAGTATTCTCCACTGCCAACTTCAAGCTGAAAAGGCGCGAACTTAGGTAAATATACACCATAACAGGGAACAGTCAAAATAAACACGAAAAATAATTCTTACAAGTGTGATTCCAATAGCCCGCACGTCAGCGCGTGCACAGTATTCTCTTCCAGAAAGCCTTTCCGGCTATGCGTAATTGTAATTGAAGATTCGGAATACTTTGACCTAATCGATATTTTCTGGAATGAGCCCGTTATCGTGAAATTGCAAGGGTTCCATGGCCTTGTGGCAACGCCTGCCCCTTGCAGGCCATCGATGTCCACTTTAGGGGTGTTGCATGCGCATTCGGTCACTCACTCAGTCATTTATTTGTGGACCTACACTCCACTCCTCATAGTCTTCACCTACATGGAAGCGTTTAATTAATCAAGTGAGAAATTTTTATCGTGGAAGCGTTTGATTGGGAAACGGTAAGCTTACTTGCTTACTAACGGTTCTAAAACGGTAAATTTGCCGTCATTCTTCTCCGCAGTGCGGTTGTCTAACAAGGAGTGAGACAACATCTCCTAGGACAATTTTTGTGATTTATTACTCCAAACCTCCTCTTTCGAGCGGTCGTCTCTCGATCGCATAGACAATCTCTCGGATGAGACAGGGAAGATTGTTAATGCCTCCCGTCCTTCCCTCTTGTCAGGTGGGAAGAGATGGTTGCGCAATCTTGACCTCTAGAGGTTGGAGATTGCGGAAAGCCAATCAATCGGTATGTACGCAATCTCGCGTCGTTGCTCCATTGCTCATTATGATCTCAAACGTGCGAACCTTTCATTTGATCCAGTCATGCGCTTTATCTTGTTTGAGTGCATATTTCTCTATAGGTTAGCGTTAAAACGAAAATTACTGCGCTCACGCTTTCTTTTTCACTTTGTAGAAAACCGCAATGATTAAATTAGACGAATCAGAAATTCATTTAAATATCGTTTTAGAAATTCCTTCTCACTTCCAATCGTGGTCCTATGAAAAGTGCTCTCAGCGGAGCAGGGAAATGAAGAAAATACAGGTGGGTAAAAGTATACTATCATTACGTAAGCAATAACTCTCAGATGATGATTTCTCTCATCTTGCTTCTTTTCTTCGTGACATTGGGCACTGCCCACTCTGGGTGCCGATTAGCTCTTAACGAACTGTCTACAGTTCGTCTGGGAGCTACGTTATTGGATAATAACAGGGAGTTCAAATTCCTCGAATTCACTGGCGTGAATTGCAACACGGGGAGCTGAAAGTCTCCGAGTACTACCTCCTCATCCTGGACCTACAACTGCTTAACGGATGGCAAGAGGCTACAGTCGTCGGAGTCTACAGTTTCGCTCAACTTTCTTCCCACAGCTTCACCGTCATAGGACTTCCTATGTTAGCCAGAAAGGTCCTGCAAAGAAATATGCCAGAAGTCAACATTCCGAATAAGGCATCCTTCGATAAGGAATCTAGAGTCGACTTTTGCTCCCTCGACAAGTCGCGGCTCGCAATGCATTTGCCACAACTAATAGCACAATATCTATTTCATTGCATTGTGTATTCAAACAATAAAGTCTTAACATAATATTAAAATCAGTGGGGACCGGAGATGGATGCAGACAAGTAGGGTGGGTGGCCCAGACAATTCTAACCTCCCCATTCTTCTCCGAGCGGTCTCTATGGTGTTGAGAGGCTCGGAGAAGATTAGTGAGGCTAGAATTGCGCGGACCACCCACTCTACAGACAAGGGTGTCAAAGAATTTGTAAACAACGTCAGGCTGATGCCGAGCACAAAGAAATATTTTGGTCTTCGAGTTTCGAAATTCGCGAATTAGTCATGTTCGCAATTGCGATTTCCATTTTCATCCTGCCCGCTTCTCGGATTTCTGGCATATCTTTCTCCTTGAAGAATTCAGTCTCTATAGCCTTATTGATATTCATCCGATGAATTTCGTCCTTGTCAAGGCAGAAATGGATGTTGTTGTATTTCAAAACAATTCGCGTTCCCTGCCGCCGTACTAACCACTCTAAAATAGAGGTCGCATTTTGAAAATAATGTGCAATTTTTCTGTCTGTACAGATTGACGACGCATTCTGTCGCGTTCATTACAGACAACCGGTTGGAATGAGTGAACAGACAGTTATGGTGCACTCTGAAAAAACGAACCCTGCTCGAAACCGTAAATACTCTGAAATCTCTCATTCTAGCGGTTGCTTATTACTGTTCGAGATGAATACTGGGGCAGCGGTAAAATTTTGTGCTAATAATTACTGCGAGGCGACGGCCTTTTAACTTCTTCATGAATACAATGTTCGTTGGTAAGAAAATCTTTATTATTCATGTAAATGCAGTTGAAAGTCATCCTGTATATGCGAAGCGTGAAACCTATTCAAAATCTTGGCAAATAGTCAGAAAACGACGAAATAACACGCTAATTAGAGAGTGTGTACTACTTCTTCCTACACACACTGTGTAGGATGACATTGAGAGAGGGTTCGAGCTCGGCATATCAAGTTGGATTACATGAGTAATTTTTCTGGAATTACTAAACAAGCAATAATGCAAACCAAAATAGCTAAGCCGTAGAACTCATCGAAACGAATTGATCTTCCAGTTTCGAAATCCGCGAATTTGTCATTTCTCTGATTGCTCCTTCCATTTTCATCCGACATGCTTCCCGAATCTCGGGTGTATTGTTCGTTTTGAAGAACGTCGTTTCGATCGCCTTGTCAATATTCATTCTGAGAAATTCGTGCTTCTCCAGGCTAAAATTGATTTCACAAAATTAATATCCTTTCAAAATCCTGACCATCGATTGATGAAGTTGCACAGCGTTTCGGAGTAACCACTTCTCTCCGGCGAAATTCGTGGAGCGTCGTAATTTTCTATTCGCATAGAAATTTCTCTGCTTTCTCCCCTACCGTAGTAGTATTCGCCGCTGGCAACTTCTAGCTGCAAATCTTTGCTTTTAGGCTAAAAAGACAACAGCTTTGATATCCGTGACAAAAACGGAGCCTGGAAAGGCTGCGCTGTAATAGAAATCGATTTGTTTTAACCATAATTCATTCATGATCTACACTTAAAAGTCACTTACAAGTGTAATTCCCATTGACCAAACATCAGCACGTGCGCAGTACTCTTGTCCAGACAGCCTTTCCGGCTACAATGTTCGCATTTTCACCGTTTTCAGCAGCGTAAATGAGAAATTGAAGCAATCAGTCATGGAAATTCGAATATGAATGGTTTTCACAGGATTTTCTTGCGTAAACATACCGAACTGTAGTGTGGTATGACTTTAGGATCAACTGCGGACACGAGAGAGCGTTCTCCCTTTTGGATGAATTTTGCAATGCCAAAGTCGGCTTTCTTCACAATTCCCTTCTCGTTGATGAGAATATTTTCAGGCTTGATGTCTGAAGTGAAAAAATTTCATATTAATTTTATATATCGGAGCACCATTTTGCAAGATGTTCAGCTCCTTCTTTAGAAAAGACAGTCCTCGGCTTGTCTAAATTTCAAAGCGATTTAGTGACGAAACATTAACGTACAGATATAGCTATAGACACAATAAGTTGTTCGTCAATGACATATGCAAGTGATTCTGAATAAGTTTTTGTGAAAAAAAGAGAGGGAATGTAATTTTCACTGCTCTCAGGGTCTCGCCAAGGGTATTTTTCTCCTGATTCATTTCGTCGAGGAACAGAGGCACGAAAATCTTCCAGATCAATTTTCATAAGCTCCATGAACAGCATGAAATCGTTCTGAATCGGATGAGCATTTTCATCATTGATGCTGGACCATAGATTGAATAGTGGTCTCTTTTAGCACCTACCACCTGATTTTTGAGGGTCCGAAGCATACCACTTGATTTTCAAGAGATACCACCCCTGGACCTTTCCAGCGCCTCAATAGAGAAATTTCCTTTAGTAAACCTTTTTGAAAAGGTGAATTTTTCGGTTTTCGTATGCGGGGAATAATTCTGTATACTTGGTTTGTCATGAATTTTGCTCGTATTCGCTCCGCAGGTGGTATGCAGCAGGGGTGAATATCTGGAGGCACTGCATACCACCTATGGAGCGAAAACGAGTCATTTCCATGGCAAATCATGTATGCAGAATTGTTCCCTGTATCCGAAAACCTAAAAAGCCACATTTTACAGCCAGATTTACTGGAGGATATTCCACTATACAGGCGCTGGAAAAGTGCATTTCCCAAAGTGTGGGCACCCTTAAAAATGGGGGTCCAGTTCATATGTTTCTGACCTGATTTCGATGCTCTATTCGTGTGCATTTATGTTCAAGCAATAAATAATAATTTTTCAAGCACATTTGGTGCCATCAGAACAATAAAATTGTTTTTCCTGACAATAAAATTGTTTTTCGCAAAAACTTTTCATGTTTACTATAAAAATTGATTTTCACAAAAAAGTGACATACCACCTGGTTTTTGAATGGCTCAGAAGGCCACATACCACCTGAGTTTTTGAGGGGCCTAGGACCGACTATTTAATCTATGTGCTGGACACTTATCAGGCTTTCTGAAACGGTAATTTCCTCATTCTTCCAATTCCCTCGGAGCGGCTATCTATCACATGAGAGAGACAGCCGGTCCAAAATAATTTTACGAATGAGAATTGTTCTTTAGACCGACTTTCGATTTAGAAAAAAGCACAAAATTTCCGATTTAGAAACCCTATCACTTACGTCAATGATGGCCTTGCACGATCGACCGATTAGTGTCGTCCTCATCGAGCGAAGGACGTCAGCGTCAAACTTGAAGACGTTGTTGTTCATTTGCAATTCATTGTAGTTGAATCGTTTTGTATTGGATAATCTGAATATTTAACATTGACATTACAATATTAGATATACAAAGATTTACGCTGCCACAACCTTTTCCTTTTCAAATTGGGCTTAACATCATTAGGCGTATTTGAAATGATGAGCTCAATCTCTGCAGCCGTCAATTTTCTGCCATTTTCACGTTCTTCTTGTCTGTTCTTGTCCTTGTACATAGGTGTATCCTTCAGTTCATCAATTATTGATCTGGGCATTGGTTGCCGGAGTAAACTATAAGTGAGAGAAATTATCTCCAAGACGTCTCGAAATGATATTCAATCTGTATGCACAATAGGAGAAAATTCACATAACAAATACTCTTTGGCAAACAGACAATTACATACAGACTTGAACAGGGAGAGAAAAAATATCCTTTCTCTGTACGATTTCTAGAAACGCTTACCACATATTGATAAAGTCGCATATTTGCATCGAAAGTCCATTAGCTTCGGATGGCAATAAAGTAGGGTTATCGACTTGGCTGCTGCGTTGATAACTTTCTTCGCTGTCAAAGATATACTCCAGTTGCGATGTAATGCTCAAATAGATATTTCTAAAGCACATTACAGGTAATTGATGAGTTTTTTCACAAGAAAATTAAGGCATTAAACCTAAAATAAAATAAACCATCAATACCACCCATCTGAGTTGCACCTAAACTTATTTCATGATTTTTAAAAATTTAGTGACAAATTAAATATATACCAAGGTCAGACCCATGGACCATATGTCTTCATTGCACGATAATTTATCATCATTTTCTATTTGTTGTGCCGATTCGAGATTAGCAATCTTTACTCTACCGTCTCCATTAATCGATATGTCGCTCGATGTGATTTCTGCATTCCATCATGTGTTAATCAAATAATTCAAATAATACCATTGAGGACACAGTTCAGTCTCAATCTGATAAACGATAATCCACGAGTGATCTACAGAAAATGATTTTGGGGGAAACATTTAATTCATTCCGTACCGACACTGCAATATATGAAAGCAAAATTTCTTCGTTATATCGATTCTGTGCTTCAGGTCGTCTTCTATCATAAAATTCTATCATATTCATTATCATGAACTCCATAAAGATATAATGGAACCCCTGCATTTTAGCCCTTCATAAAATACATAGAGGTACTCACAGCATCACTAGCGGCTCCCAGAAATCTCACGATCTCCTCGCAAGGTCTTGCCTTGTCCAGAAGCCGAATTTCTTTCTCAAATTCTTTCTCCGCGTAACGGCGCTTCGTTTCATAGAGAACCTGAAAAGTGTTATTGTCTTGATAAATGTCAACATTATCACAATCCAACTGATATACCAAAAAGAGCAATAATGGTTGGCTGGCGATTATTTCTCGTGACGTTTCTCTAAGCACCAATTGTGTTTTTGTATGCGAAATAATTACAGTAACTATTTTTCCATTCTTGATAGGGGAAATTAATTAGTATGAGGTCGGGAAAATGACATACCTTCATTATGATGCAATTCTGCGGAGCGTCTTTCACAATATCGCCCACGTTGACTGAAAATACATCGTATCTGATCTCTCCGGAAATTCTCTTGCGCGGAATCCGAGATAGATCTTCCGTGCGGAATTTCCTGTCTTCACCGTCTACTTCGAGAAAATTAAACCTTAATTTGAAACTTTAGCTTGAATAAAATTACATAAATATGAAATATAATTCTCACGGTGGCAAAGCATGGGAATTGCCTGCAAAAACAGGTATACATTTCTAATGTATTTATTGGGAACTGACAGTGTCTATCTGCTGCCATTTCTGTTCGAAGAATCCTCAATGAGTTGTTGCACGAACTTTCGGCAATATGCTCCAACACCACTTGATATAGCTTCTTGTTGGACGATAATCTTTGAAGTCCCATATTTACCATTTTTCATTGATTTTATATAGCGCTAGAAATTCACAGATTGCCGTATGCTGTCAGGAATCATTGATCAGGGAGGAAGCGTGTAGTGAGGTTTGGGAAACGCTCAGTGATGGCGTGAGGTTCACATGAATTTATCTGTGTATCTTTCTTGACTGTGATCTCTCACAACCTGCCTTGCCCTTGAACATAACCACAGATGTATGGAATATCAGAACGTGAGGTGTAGAATATGGAAAGCAAGCAGAAATACATTTATCCTTCGTCTAATTCCCTCGGAACTGTTAGATAGATAGATATTTATACGAATTGAGACAATTAAACTCAAAACGTGGTTCAATTAATTACTATTAATTATGATGAATGACACAAGAGAGTGCATATATTAAATATTTTACAAGGAGGAAAGGGTATCATTGAGATCACGTGTAGACTGAATATGTCTATAATCACTATTGAATGCACTAGCTGATCTAACAAAGAAGCTGTTTTTACGGTAGAGTTGACGAGTGGATGTATTGAAGAGAGTGAAACCTGGTCCCCGCAAGGTTGACGTACGGATAGTGTAACGATGGGCATGTTTGTGGGAGAGGCGGGTATGTCCAAAAACCAGCTTGTACAGCATTTTCATATCTATGTCCTTGCGCCTTTGAAGGAGGGTCGGTAAATTCAACTTTTTGTTTCTTTCAGTTGAAGAGGGGATCGAAGGGCGTTTGAAACCATAGCAGCGGGTGAAAATTCGTCTAGTGAAGTAATTCTGGGCTCTTTCTAGTTGCTTAATGTCTGCCTGTTTGTAGGGAGAAAATACAGTAGAACAACTTTCCAGAATTGGTCTGACATAGATTTGATAGGCTTTTAGCAAGGTATCTGGGTTGGGAGATTTAAGAGCTCGGAGAATCATATGAGAGGAATTCATTGCCTTTTCAGTGATCAGTTTGCAATGTGCAGAGAATTTAAGGTCCTTGTCTATAATGATCCCAAGGTCACGAGTTTCATCATTAGATTGAAGAGGGGAGGAAGAGATGGAATATGGATGTTTGGGATTGGTCTTTCCCAGATAGATAACACTGCATTTTTGGGAGGAGAAGGGAAGTTGCCAATCATCAGACCATTTGACTAATTCATCTATTGCTAATTGGAGGGGAGCATGCGATTCACCCCTTGCGAAAGCTTGGAAAATCTTGATATCGTCTGCATATTGTTTCACCATGACATTGTATTGGAGGAGCAAATGGGGAATTTCACTGGTGTAAATAATAAATAGCAGTGGACCAAGAACTGAACCTTGTGGGACTCCGCTTGAAGTGGGAAAAGAGTT
>JACMIF010001552.1:0-22953 GCA_014805445.1 Diplogasteroides magnus | reverse complement strand
ACTGACTTTGAAATTTATGGTCAAATAAGTATTAGACATTTGTTAGATCGCCTTTTTCATATTTGAGAAGGGAGAAATTTGCAAGAATTATATTTTTTGTGAATAAAAAAATTGATCTTGTTTTTTGTTCTGACCAAAAACGTTAAGGAGGGTTGGTATTTAAACGATAAGCTCTAAATGCGACTTGTTATGACAATGAACGCTTGATCAAATCAATTTGGGGTTGCCGACGAGCAGTTACAGTATAATATTTCGAAGGTTCTCCGAGCGTTTAAGCTCCAAACGCATCTGGGTGCTACACAAAGCGCTTAATCAGGTTGAAAATTTAAATCGAATTAAAAAATTTTACAGTGCCCATTCACAGTAAAAAAAATTTCGAAGTAATTTCCAATTTTTTGATGCCCTGAGGCAACGAAATTTTTTCAAGTGAACCCGACCTCAGATTCGTGATTTACGGGGGCGATTTACCCTAAAACCAAATTTTCAGCGCATTCGGAGACAAAAAGTTTTTCTCATATTTTCACCATGAACCCGGTCATGGTGAAAATATGAGGAAATTTTTTTTGTCTCTTCGGCAAAAACTGAAACATGTTTTAGACATCTCTTCCCAAGGCCTATTATCTGTGAAAATTTCATCTCGAAAGCTCATCTTTAGTGCGTGCCTTTCCCTGTTAAGCGAACGACACTCTGAGCAATGCAAGAACAACGTGGATAAATAATGTAGGAATCTATTAAATATTGGCATTCTCTGGCCGTCACTTCGATATAATAGATTATGATATAAAACGATTTTGTACCCTGATTATGGAGGTTCGACGTCGAGAGCAAAAGGCCATTGAAATAGTCTAATACTTGGCCTTCTTGAATAAAACGTCACTTCTCTCATCGGACTTCCTCTTGTTGTTCTTCTTTGCCGCCTCTTCCTTCTTCTTTTGGCACGGGCCACAGAACCATGGCTGATCATCTGGAGGAGCGACGAACATCCCAACGCACACCCTGAACATATTACTGTAGATGCAGGAAACTTCAGGACTCTAGGATTACGGTAGATGATGAATTGTGAATTTGCTCACAACTAAAATAATAGGGTTTTTGCATATTCTCCCCTCAATATCTCTAATTAGTGTTGCGATAGGTTAATGATAAACATAAATATGGTCTAGGGCTTTTAAAGTAATCGCAAGCCATAGAAAAATGCGATTCTCTTTGGAAATAATGGAAGGTAAAAGTAAATTGAAAACTGACATGTGATACCAGTCATCGCACTGATCGCATCCTACCATCTCCGCTCCATCCACATAGGCAACCTTGCACGTGGGACAGATCCACACCTCGCCCTGAACAAAGTTCTCTTTGATTAGCTGTTTGATCCCAACTAGGGTTTCTAAATCAATAGCCAAATGGATCATCCAATCTCCCTCCGCGGAGCAGTTATCTAACGAAAGTCAAGACAACAGCTCCACGGAGATTAGCAGAATGAGGAGTGTATTTGACCATAGCTTAGGAAACACTAATCCCAAATACCTTACCCCTCCATTCTTGGCGTTGTCTTTCTTCTCCTCTTTCTTCTTCTCTTTCTTCTTTTCTTTGTAAATACCACCAGAATTGAGCGCAAGTGAGAATGCATCCTTTGGCTTGGACCGTTCCTTCTCCTTCTAAACAAAACCCTTTCAATCAGAGAAATGAAGTGTCTAATACCTTTTCCTTCCTGATTCTCTCCTTCTCCTCCCTCTCTTTCTTCTCCTTTGCTTCCTTGTCCCTCCTCTCATTTTCTTTCCTTTCTGCCTCTTTCCTCTCAGCTTCCCTCCTCTCCCTCTCCTTCTCTTCTCTTCTTTCCTTCTCTATCCTCTCCTTCTCCCGTTCTATCCGCTCCTTTTCCTTCTGTCTCTCCTCCTCCCTTGCCTTCTCCTTCTCAATTTCCCTCTGCCTTTTCCTCTCGTCCTTCTCTCTCTGCATTTCTGGAGTCAACATGGAAGAGGACATCTTCTTGTGCTTCTTATGACTGCAAAAATATATTTTATTTTTGCCGATATATATATTTGCTATCAAACAATTAAATAAACTCACGAGTCATTATGCATATACGAAGATGGAGATGCCTTCAGCTCAGCCTTCGTCACTGGTCTCGGTTTGGACGTCGAGATAGATTGGGTGGAGGTGGAGGTCGAGGCCACTTGACTGAAGGACGACGACATGTCTGCCGGTGGTTCCCTGCTATGACATGGATGATAGTCGTAATGTACTTGGGGCGGTCGATATCCCCATTCAATGTAGAGCAATTCATATACGAGGAGAATTGGCAAATTGAAAATGATGCCATTGTGAGCGGCAATATTGGTATAGCGAGTGGGAGGAAAGAGAGAAGACTTACGGTTGCTTGATCTTGAGTCGAATGGGACTCTTCGGACGTTCGGCTTCTGAAGAGGGGGTGGATCCACCCGGATTCAACTTGATTGTCAGCTTGATTGAGCCTGCAATGGGGGCCGTCTTACAGTCAACGAGACAGGGAAGGGAAACAAACACGACGCGTGAGATAGAAATACACAATGTTGGATGAGAAAGAAATGCTAAGTGAGGGGACGACGGGGAGGGAAATGGAAAGCAAGAAGGGAATACTTATTACGGGACGAGGAAGATGTGGACAATTGAAGAATCTCTCGTCTGTTACTACGGAGACTCATGTGATGCTGGGGATTAATAGACTGTAGAGTGCATAGCGACTATTGAGATTGAATGAGAAGTCTAGGGGAGGAGTCGTCATGTTGGTTACGCCACTACGCCACTACCATAAATCTGCAGACGAGAATGGATATGGACACTCACTCTTCTGGTCCTTGTCCTTCTCTCGACGTTCCCGTTCCTCCTTCTCCTTCCTATCCTTCTTCTTCTGCTTCTTACGCTCTCTTCTTTCCTCATCAGTGAGATCTCGATCGCGCTCCTGAGAAGAGAAAATACGTCACGACAACTTGTTATTGCACTCTTATAAAGAAATAAGATACAAGGACCCGGCAATTAGTTGGAAATTAAACAAGTTGCAGGGGTAGTCTCACAATTGTCATTTCCACTCATTCCACCTATCATATCCCACTATTCTCCCCTCACTCACCCTGTCACGATCCTTGTGCTTGTGCTTCTTCTTGTGCTTTTCGGGAGTGGCTTCTGAAGGAGCATCGATGGGCTTGATTGTGATGGAGGCCACAGTCCGTGGAGCATTCTCGTTCTGTCCGCTTGTACTGCACTCCGCCCTGTCTTGGCTGCAAAGAATCATCATTTTTTGAATTGATGATTTCCATGCGACTATCATAGTCCTCAGCATAACTTTACATTCAGGCGAGACATTCAAGATTTAAGTGTTTCTATGAATGGATTGTCGCGTCTAGATAGTCAAGTCTAATAACGGGAAACTTATTCAGTATACATTACCCATTAGTTGCACGGTGACTACACGAGACTCACTTGTTCTGCCAAGGCACAGGATCGTCAATGTTCATTCCCATTGGGAATGTCGTCGGTTCTACAGCAGGTACACTTGTTGCAACACTTGCTTCCATGACGAAAGGAATGGTGCTAGAGTTATCCTCTTCGTTGCCTGAATGATATCGATCTTAGTTTCACTCATCTCACGATATTGAACATAGTCTCTATTGTTATAGCTATGTGTTGTAACAGTAACGAATAAGCAACAATATAACTGACAAGTCTTCTACTTCTGATTGATGTGCACATTAACTCACCATCGTTTTGAAGGGCGAATGCGAGGGGAGAGTGGGCACCGAGTGAATGGTCTGTAATGGAACGTTTTACAACGTTTGGAACGTTTGTTAGTAGATGAAGTCACTACCAGGGAATTTTTTTGTTGAAATTCTAATCTCCCCAAACTCGTCGGAGCGGTCTTCTCTCGCTTCGATAACCAAGATTAGGCTGGTTATAAATTCCGAAATGCGAAAATTACAATAGAACGACACTAACCTTCCCTTCCCGGTGTGGGCACACGTTCGAAGTTCTCCCTTCTCAGCTTTTCCCTCTCTTCCTCCTCCTTCTCCTCCTTCCTCTTTCGCTTCTGTTCCTCCTTCTTCTTCTTGCGTTCGTCGTCCTTCACTTTCTGCTTCTCCTCTGAATAAGGACGATTATTCATGAGAAACAAGATCTATGATGGGGAGGGAAGTCTACTTCGTAATTGCCATCAAAACATTGGGAGGGATGTAAAGCAAGGGATCGTTTGATGTTACCCGCTAAAACGTGCCACACATGTGAATGATGAAATGGAATATCACGAAGAAATTTTCAACTAGTATATTTTGTCGTAAATGGGACCAGGAGAGATGGATACTTTTATAAAAATTGTGCACCTCGAAAAGTTTCATTTCTACAGTATGTCTGATAAAATTCCGTGTCTATGTAAATTATTGACCATTAAAAATTCCCAAAAACGACGTATCCATTATGCAATTCTGGTTTTACATGCGCTTTTCTGATACTGTTTCAGATTTACTGTATATTTACACTACCGTATTCTGGTTCATTTTTTCAAGCGCTACAGTATCCTCGAAATCATAAAATTCCAAGACAGTAGCAGAACTATTAATGCAGAAGCATTCGATGGCGCACCTTTTCCATTGAGATTTTATTTTTGTCATGAGAATTTTGTAATATCCTCACCTTTCTCCTTCTGCTTCAGCGTGATGCTTCTCGCAATAATAGCCGCCTTCTGTCGCATTTCGTCATCTTTCGCCTTCTTCGCCAATTCCAACTTGAGCAACCTGTCCACCTCTTTTCTCTCTTTCCTGAAATATTTCAGGTAAATATCACTATTTGCCGCTTATCTGTCGTTCGCCACCGATTTTATACGCGAGAGTTTCGTTGCGGGTTCAATGAACTGGATATGACCAGAATGAATATGAATTAACGATGACTATATTAGTCAATGCCACTTACTCTTTTTTTTCCGCTTCCTTCTTTTCTCTCTTGGCTTTCTTCTCTTCAGCGGTACTACTCTTCTTCGATGAAGACGGTGCGGGCACTGGGGTTGGAGTCCTGCAGAGAATTCATTTCATTTTTTTCATTAAATTTAACTTAAAATTCGTTTCATTATTTATTTCATTCAATTCATTTTTTTATGTCATTATTAGTATGAAATTGAAATTATTACAGATGATGATAAGATAATAGAACTGACTTGACTGGTGTAGCACTGGCAGGAGGCAGAGGAGTAGGGATGGACTTCGGAGGAGGTGTTGGAGTGGCGGTGATATGGTTTACCACAGGTGGAATGGGAACAACAGGAGGATGGGCGTCGATGTCGTCAAAGTACGCATCTCTGAAAGCCGCACCCCATTAAGAATGCCCTTATGAGAAGAGAGGGAAAGAATGCATTATAGACACTGACGAGAGAACGGAACGAGGACTGCCAGGAGTGTGGGGAATCGCGATTTCCTCATCCACAGAAGGATCTAAATGGATAAATCAGCTCCTCCCCAGACAATAGAGGAAATGAGTAGTGTTACTTTCATTCATCAAATCCACCTGGAGCTGTCGTCTCTACATTCGACAGACAACTGCACCGAGTGCATTAGACGAATGATAAACGAACTTTTTAACCGTACCCTAAAAATGAGGACTTACCGTCTAAAATGGGAGGAGGATCGTGTCTCTCCAATCGGGGCATGGGAGAGTCGCGACTCGAGGAGATGTCTAAATAAAGCCATTATTGAGATGCACACGCGTGAACGAGGGAAGCAACTGTTGTGCTATGTCCATGAATAGATCTCTAGGCGTAAGAGTATGAGACTCCTCTGTGCTTCCGGCAATTGAAGAAAGCCTTTCATAAAATGTATAGAGAAAATGAGACCAACCACTGTTCTTTGACATCCTCGAAGCTTCCTCCACTCGTTCTTCCATCTGAATGTATTAGATTATCCTAGAGATAGGGAACGCTTACACCAGGGCTTCTAAAAAGGTAGTAAAGTGCATCCTCATTCGTCTGATCAACTCGAAGCGGTTGTCTATCCCTCGTATAGACAACGGCTCCGCGGAAATTAGGCGAATGAGAAATACACTTTAATTTCGATTTAGAAACCTTAGTTTATACGCCGAGCTTTCGCCGTTCTTAATCAGGAAACACTCGCCTCCATCAAGGTATAAGACTAAACATAACGTGACGTAAACTGTTACAGTACCCGATGCGGAACTACAGGAGTTGGTTGCCGCGACGTCTTGTCCTTCTCTTCCTTCTTCTTCATACCAGGCACCTTCGTCTTCTTTGGAGTGATCTTGGGCGAAGGAGTGAAAGAGAAGAGGGCCGAGGAGGGACGTGAGGACGAAGGCTGAAATGGACACTATAAGGTACGAACACATTATTGTTGGCAGTGTGACTATTTTATAGGTTATGTTTCAATGCTAATATACATTTATTTTAGGATATACCCTCTCTGAAACATAACCCATAAAGTGGTCAAAGTGACAACCAGAGAACATACAGTCTATCACTTCATTCAATATCTCTCGTAAACACTTGATCTGAGAATGTCCCTTGCTCTCTCTCGTAGTACAGATAAGGGCAGTAATTATCTCACCAATGAAGCGGATGACGGGAAGTGCAGCTTCTTCTTCTTCTCCTTCTCTTTTTCCTTCGAATGTCCATTGGTCGGTCTATGCTCGAATCCTCGACTCGTGCTTGGCATGTCTGCAGGATGCTCCACTGGCTGAATGGATGTCCTGATTAGATAGGTCTATGAATAGTTTAGCATACCTTGACTGGCTCCTCGATTCGCACGAAGACTGGAGGCTTGATGGTGTCTGGCCTCTTCTTCTTGATCAATCCCAGTTGATATGCACTCTTTCCCGCAAAGACCGGAGCATCGATCTCGGGTCGACGAGCCAGACTGCAAGGAGAAAGATGGTACATTTCTTGTTCCGATTAGGAGTCCCCTTCTGGGGTGAAAAGGCTACAAATAGTACGAGATAAGGAGCGAAATTGGCTGCTTTCGCCTTTCCGCCGATGTTCTCAGGTTGTACGAACTAGACGCAAACAATTTCAGTCCACATTAGTTATTGGGCGCGCGAAACATGGGAATTAGAGAGAAGCCGTAAAAAGCATCGTAAGAGGGGAACGGAAATGGAGTCAACTTACATGACGTTCTTGTCGATCTTCTTCCCTGCTTGGTTGAAAGCCGCCGTTGATGGGCCGGGCTCAAAAAGCTCTCCTGAAAATCTCGTACTCTCTTCAGGCTACAAATTTCTATTCTCACCGTCAATGGTGGTGGGATGAGGACGGACTCCTGGCAACCAAGGGGGAATGTTTGAAGGCCGTGAGCTCAACTCCTCCTCGGTCGCCCGATATCCCGATATCTTACCGGCGGCCGGAGTCTTGACAGGATAAAGGGGCACCTGCAACGTTTTGCACTCAATCATGAAATGAACACCTTTCGTTCTCTCGTCTTCTCTTTCTCTGCTGCATACATTGCTGGCCACTACATACTTAGGTGCGAAAAAGAAACACTCGCAACTCACTGGTTCGTGGGAATCGATAGGACCGACTTCACGCATGTACTTGTACATTTCGACAGTGGAGAAGTTCATCCGGTTAAAGGTATGCTTGAGATCGTCCAGCATCGGTTGCGTTCTTCCACCTCAAATAAATCATTCACCCATTTATCACAATGAACACTCAATTGGACAGGTCTCCATCCTTCAAATGTCCTTATTCTAACACCCACGAGAGGTTTCATCGTCATTATTTATGTACAATGCTTCTGCTGTGCGTGGATACTGTATCCGGACATGGAATCAGTTGTGGAATAACATTTTGACCCGAATCTTTTCAGTTGCATGCACATATCGTTCGAAATGTGCACTTCCCCATTTGCAGGTGTAACAGGGTGAGAGCGAGAAGGAAGGGTTAGGGAGCGATCCCGGTGTGTTGATTGATTGCACGCGTGTGAGGAGGGAGAGGAGAAAAGCGCGGACACACCATTCATTCCACATTTCCATGCAAGAGGAAGAGGAGAGACAATTAGGAGTGCATTCCCACATGTGATTCGGGATCAGGCAGACAAATGAAGTGATCAATGGTGGAAGAGGATGACACTGGGTTTTCTAAATCGGTAGTTGACTGCATTTTTCATTCGTCTAATATCCGCGCAGCGGTTGTCTTTACACTCGATGGATAACCGCTCCGAGGGGATTAGACGAATCAGAATTGCAACTTTACTACCGATTTTGAAACCCTGGAGGAAGAGGAAGAGTCACTTACAGTTCTCGGCCGATATCTTCGTCTCCTTGCACACTGTTTCAATGAATCTTCTGGATATGTCCGTGAGCAAGTCCAGACTGGATTGAGTGGTACTGCTGAATCCCATGTTCTCCAGCATCCTCCCCGTTGCTTGCTGAAATAAAAACTCTTCTCCTCTTTTAAAATGCAGAACAACGCCTGATTCCGAAAGACTAATTCGCCCACAGCGAGTAAATGCCACATAATTACTTCATGTGTACATTTGAGTCTTTGCTCGTTGAAGTTCGAAAGGAGAACATTACTCGCAAGCGATAAATATTGCATTACATTAAATTACTTACAGTAACTAGTGAGCGAAAATGCAGCAGTGATAGGCATTATCATAATGCATGACAGACATTCTTATAATGATAAGATAAGACTAAATAGGTAAAAAAGTGTCAAATGATGGGAAAAACTTACTCGTAGATGGAACAACGTAAACGCTTCAGTGGGGTCTGCCATTGTGGCGTCCCGCTACCCGTGATTTTCACCCTGCAAATGCATCATTAATTCGTCCTTCGAATCTTAATCGCCCATGGAATAATAGCTCAAGAAAATAAATACATTTTAATTACTGTTTTGGTGAGAAAAAGATAGCAATTTAAGGTGGTTTAATTATTTGCAACATTATTCCGTTTGACAGTTGAAGTATACGAGTAGAAACATACTTGAAACGGTGTCGTTGTAACCCGACTCAAAACAGTGGTGGTCGGCTCATGTACCTGCAAGAAAGCAGGCAATTCAAAAATTGTAGTTGTTTAGACAAAAACAGTGAAATCATGCAAAGCAATTAGCTCAAAAGTTTAATTTTTCAGGTGTTGAATATAAAGGACACGAGGGAGAACGCTCTTCCACCCTAATTATCGCACAACACGTCGTCACATGGAAGAGAAAAATGTCAATATATAGCATTACATTGCTCTCTTATTTTCAATCCAAAATTTGATATGGAAATCCCTTCAAAAACTGGTTTTGCAAAGCCAAACGTCGATGCCATAAAGCGAGACCCCGATTCTCGAGAGCTCCCTACCGTATCTTAGCCGTGCACACAGGGAATTCGCGTTGGGACAACAAAAATTTATAAAAAGATTTTATGAATCGCTATTAGACACAGTGTATTGATGGAAAATATATAGATGGGAATTGTTTCATGGCTTTTCCCACGTTTTGTTTGCATGAATCTTGCTAAAGCGTAGATAGAATGAAGAGTTACGACACTAAAAGAGGTGAAAGTTGTTAGTTTCAAGGGAATAGTGCAATATAAGTAAAATAATATTTATAATATAGGAGTTTTGGAGCAATTTGTTTGAAAAACAGTCGCAAAAATAACGAAAACATCATGGAGGAAAAATAGTACAACCGTCGCATGCAAATGAGAAGTAATCCACATGTACACCCAGGAACAAAGAGAGTGTTTCACACCATCGTTTTTTCTTGTGACCGATGACAAGTCGGCTATTGTCTGCCTTGATTGTATTATCTTGTCACCAGGGAATGGGTGATTCCTCAAACTGTCAAGGTGCGAATTCCTACACTGTGACCGTATTGACGTCCTTTGTTGATAGAGATCGTACAGTGTCTCTTCCCCGCAACATATACACAGGCCAGTGCGACTGACTGCAGGTAAGCGACATTTCAGGATGAAACCTAGTTTACAGTCGCTACGCCGAGTGTAAAAACGGCCAGGCCATCTATCTGCAGTGTGTGGCGGGCTATGTTTTTAACTTTTGCTCGCAGGTCTGTCTTTTCGTCCTCATTTTTCCCATCATCTTCCATTATAGGCCTGCACCCCCATCTCCTCAGCGTGCGCAGCCGATCCGATAAACGTTTGTCTGTGCACCTCCATGGAGGAGGGAAAGAGGGACTGCGTCATGGAGACTCGTCTTGCCCTGCCGGCTCTCCCAGTGGGATACACTTTGTTGATAGGGCATGCTCACAATGAGAGAAGAGACGACACACAACAACACAAAGTTACACCCCTTCATTTCCAGGTCCCATCAAGATTTCGTCGTTGGTCCGTGCCCTTCCCCTACTTCATTCCCTATCCAGACCGAGACACTCCTTACAAGAATGCAGGTTGAGGAAATGATTCATGATGGCCGCCGAAGCAGACAATTATAGTGGCCGTCGGCCGTTGTGGAGAGGCTTCCGTCCTCCCAATCACTCCTTCTCCCAATCTACCCTCAATCACATTCCCCCTTCCACTGCCTCCCATCGACGGCGAAGAAGGATCAGGAGGAATGTGAACCATCTCAATAATATTCTTTCCTCATTGTAAATCATATCTATTCTTACTAACTGGCTTCTACCAGTATTTGAAATTGTTTGATCTTGATGCTATCTATTATATCTATTGTTAATCTCTTCGCCCCCACCCCCCCTCTCCATCAATTACAATCACTTATTATCGACAAATCCCCATCATTCGCTCTTCTTCTTCTTTGCATGCCCGGTTGTGCCTTCGTTATGCCGCTTTCGCTTTGCACAATTACGCGCCGTTCTGTGGCCTCGCTTCATAAAGGATATCTTGAAATTCCCATATGGTAGGAACGATTTAAAGAGAGCGGGGGTGGCTCTTTCTAAATGAGGACAAGTCACAGCACAACGATTGATCGAGGAAACGGTTTTAGAGAGGGGGAAGAGAAGGAGTGGAATTAAGGGAGGGGATGCCCTTGAGCTCCCCCGATATCTCGCCTACCATCTCTTTCCTTCATGCATAGAACACTCAACTTGCTTGATCTGCGTCTTGTACTTTTCTCTTTTGCTCCTTTCCCTCTTCAATTTCCCTTCACAGCTGTCCCTTTCGTCTCCTTCTTTTTCCACCCGTTCTCTCTTGTCCCGGGGATGAGTTCCAATTCCATAAATCGCAACGAGTTTTCTCATTGCCGTGATTGTTCTTGAAGTTTGTTCACCTGTCCCACGATCGCCCATTGTTTCACTTACCTTCTCCCAACTTTCGAACTTTCGGGGTATGCACTCAATTTGTTCACATTGCAAAGCATCAGATTCTTATCTAAACGATCATCGGTTGGTGTTCGCTTGCTTCAAAAAATTTCCTCCTTCTTGCTCATCGTAGCACTAATGGTTTTGCTTCTTACGATTTAGAGTCATCATCTTATTGGATTCAGAAACATTCCCACTATTCAGACAGCTGTCTCCACCTTCCCCTTCTTTTTCTGTTCGTTTCCGAGCTTCATTTTCTTTCATGATCATGTTTCCAAACAGAAATTGACCTTGTAGACATGATTCAGACTATCAAAGCTCCACCCTCCCACCGACCAGACATTTCATTCTGTCATCTACACTCACTCCAATTCCATCACTTCCCCCCTTATTCTCTGTACTCTCATTTTCCCACTGATCATTGCTCTTTGCAGAGACGTGATTCAGACAGTAGCGATTCCTCCTATTAAAAAAAAAACGAAAATGAATTCGACCACTGAGACTATGCCCTTTTCTCCTTCCTCATCGTCCTCTTCTCTTTCCTATTCTCTCTCTCTCTCTCTCTCTCCTCAACTTTCAGCACAATTTACCTTCACGTTGACTGCAGATTTGTACACCTGGACCCTTCCACTCTTCCTCCATAAGCCGATCTCGCGTTTTCCATTGTGCTGGGAACGAGAGCAGTTGTCCATTTCAGGTTGTCACAGCGTATAGGAAGACAACCATCGGATGACTCGGGTAGAAAATGGAGGAGGGACGTCGAAGGAGAGGGAGTGAGTCCTTCTTCTTCCTTTTTTGTTGACTTCTCTTCTCTTCCTTATCCCCTTCCTTCTTCTTCTCCTCTTATATGCTTGTTGTGCCATATCTTCTCCATTCGGTTCTATTCTATTCACGCGCGACGTCTGTACGATGAGAAGACCGTCCCAAACACGGGTTTTATGGTGAAACCATTTTCTCCCCTTTTGACGATGAATCGTGCTTGCCTTTTTATGATTTTGTGGTTTATTTGCCAAAGACTCTTCCAAGTCTATTCTCTGCCTCTGTACGAAAATCAGAGAAAGCTTGCTGACAGCGTTACGAATTTGTGGTGCAAACCCGGAAAACAAATACTGAGGAGAGTCTGATTTGTTTTTGAGACAGTAACCTTATCAAGCATGATAATCAGTTTGATAAGTAACAGAGTGCGATAAGTGATGAGCATGAAGATTGCGAACTAGTGTTTCTAAAACGGTAATTTTATGCGAGAAAATTCATTTCTCATTCGTCCAATTCGATCGGAGCGGCTGTCTATCACTTGTGAGAGACAACAGCTCTTCGCAGATTAGACGAATGAAAAATGCACTTTATCACATAAAATTACCGTTTTAGAAACACTATTGCGAACATCATGGCCTATAGTGATAAATATTAAATTGCATGCTGCTCTGTTTTTACTTAGAGCACGATTAGTAGTTTTATAGTGAGACTGGAGATAATTATGAATAGGTATCGACTTATGGAACGATTACGCATATTTTCTGCCTGACCGCACTGGTGAGTAGTTCTCTCCTACGAATGACAGACCACCGCTCAACCAAGAGCACAGGCACATAAAATACAAATGCGTTTCTAAAAATCGTTCCTTAATTATGAATCATCGCGACGGGCAACACGTGAGGTAATTCATCTGCAGGGTGAATGGAGAGGAGCCCCGCGGATTCGGCCGCTATTGGGCGACGTTCCCAGTCTTCCTGACTGTCATTTGTCTGAATGCCATTGGACAAGGCGTGATAGTCAATGGCTTCATCTCCACCTCCATCTCTTCTATCGAGAAGAGGTCAGTCCCACTGGCCTGAGACTCAGAATAGTGACAGTTTTTCAGATTCTCACTCACCTCGACCATGTCGGGAATCTTCTCCGCCACTTATGACGTGGCCGTGGCCATTGTCCTCATTCCCCTGGCCGTGTACGCTAGAAGAGGTTTCATTACTCATTCCATTCATCCTAAGGCGGCGTTTGCAGTCAACAAACCCTTCACCATCGGCCTCGGCATGGTCCTTGTGGGACTCGGAAGTCTGTGCCTGGTCATTCCCCAGTACACCGAAGGCAACTATTCAGTGAGCACTCGCCTAGAACCAGCAGCTATTCTGCCATATGAAAAAATTAATGGGCTATGCGACACACATTGGGAGTGAAATGACAGGTTCTGAAACGCAATCATTGGGGTGAAACCTCGCTGAATGAGATTGTGTTATGATCGAACAACGGAAGGACGCGCGAGTGAGGGGAATATTTGATGGTTATCAAAGAACAGGGAAAACAGTCTGACCTCAGGTAGCAAATGATTCTCGCAACGGCGTAGAAAGCCATAAAGTACCGGGAACCAGAAAGTGTTGATTGCCTGCGATGATCTATGAAAGAGATGCATTAGCTGAATTTCCTCTTCGTTGGAAGATCTCGGAATGTCTCCTGATTAGCTTATGCATGAGAGGAAACATTTCTCGTTTGCTGAGGGGAAATGTTTGGGTTCTGACTGTTCCACGCATGGAAATGATATCTAGGGGTGGGGGAATACAACGAAAAACTTGGAAATGAAAATCTATTTTGAGGTGGGTGGAGAGCGGTCCGAACACTGTGATCTCACAAGGGGAGACCAATGCACTCAACAACCCGTGTCTGTCCTGTGAGTGCGAACAGCAGTGACATTTCTTGATCCTTCTACCCAGATTTTCCAAATTGAGAATCTTTTCATGTTTGTTGTATATTTCAGGGCATTCCCCATCCTCTTGGCATCCCAAGTACTCGTCGGCATCGGTGCTGGACCTCTCTTCACCTATGGCTACTCTACACTCGATGAGTTCGACTCACACAAAAGGACTGGCCGGAACATGGGTGAGTATTGAAACTTTCATTCAATAGGATTGGAAAAATATTGTGAAATGCACATTTTCTACATATCACTTCAAATATGTAGCAGCCCTCTTTTAGCTGTCTTTATGGGTGTATCGACTCTCGGACCCGCACTAGGATTCATTGGTGGAGGACTTCTTCTCGACGTCTGGGGAGATATCGGCAAGACTGATCCGTCTGAGTGCGTTGGCTTGTTTGCATGGAGAATGAAAACATCGTGATATATGTAGATGAACAAAGTGATTGTTTCAGTCTGGGAATCTCAGGACCGAAGGACCCTCGCTGGTACGGTGCATGGTGGCTAGGATTCTTCTTTGCCGGCATCCTGTGCATATGTACTGCATTCGGAATGCTCTTCTTCCCTAGAAAGCTCTACGGTGGGTAAAATAGAGTTCTCACTGAGTATGTTCGTTGGAAAAGCTCGTGAAACATGGGTCATAATACTAATTTTCTCGCATTCTCATTTGTGGCCAGAAAATTGTAGTTGCAATTTGTTTTTATAATGGGATTTTGATGAGAAAAGCAAAGCATGTATGGACAGCATTGGCGAGGGGCTAATTTGGTATGATATAAAACGCATTGTAGACACGGATGAGAGGAAGAAAGGGGATGTGGCCATCACTCACAGACATCTGGAGGTTGACTACTCAGGCCATAAGTGGGAGTACCTTATGACTTTCAAGGTTAAATTTCATTATAATATCTTATTTGACTATGAAAAAATAAAACTCGTTTCACAGAACTTTTGTTTTCTGACAACTTTCATGATTTCAGCTCTTCTTCTTCAATCCCACGTGCATGTCCCTGATCGCAATGCAGACATTCGAGAGTCTGGTGATGAACGGCTACATCACGTTCATTCCCAAACTCCTCGAGAACCTCTTCGGATACACTTCCTCCTGGGCTTCCATCATAACGGGTCAGTTCAAATTCAATCTTTGGTGCGTTGCGCATTCCCACGAAGCGTTAACGCGCCAACACGCAAAAAGTGTCGGAGCCATCAAACGGGTGAGATGGAGGCTACCGATGTCTACATGTATCATAAGAAAAAAAATGGGTGGCTAATACAAAGATCAGGATCTTTATCTAAAGATACGAGTGAAATTGTGATGAGGGACTAATCAGACCAAATAATATCCAATGCCAGGTCTCATTGTGGTTCCCATGGGCATCGTTGGCAATGTGATTGGAGCTCAACTGACGAAGAAAACGAATACTAGCTTCCGGTCAGGCTTTGCACACTATAATAAACAAGTCTTGTTTGTCATGATATTACTTCCTACCGTAATCGCTTATCCTTCAGAGCAATGATGAAATGGCTCATGCTACTGAACGTTATGACGATCACGTGTTCATCTATCCTCTTCTTGAGATGTGAGGACAGATCCATCGCTGGACTCAACAGGGAATTCAGGTATTTGTGAAAAAAATGAAGCTTTCCGTTCGAGTATCCTAGAGAAACAATGACTCGTCGCTTTCCTATTAGTGTTCATGATTGAAGTTGATGTTTTCAGTAACTCCACTCACAATTCCCTCTGTTCCTACTCCTGTAACTGTGACCGCATCTTCAATCCTGTATGTGACGAGTCATCTGGTGTATCGTACTACTCCTCCTGCCATGCAGGCTGCGGTCCCTCAAATGAGGTTACTGATTTCTCCTGGTGATTAGGGGTTATAAATAGGTAATTTTGTCATCATTCTTCTCCGGAGTTCTGTGGTCTTTCATTAAGACAACAAATAACTATTTTGAACCCATGATTGGCATGTGACAACACAGACTTCATAGGCCTTCCCCTCTCTCTGGAACCAATGCTCCTGCCCTGACTCTCGTTCCGTCGTCAAAGGATGGTGCAAGATGGACTGCAGAGTCGTCGAGGTTGGTTCAGTGTTCACTATTGTGGGAAGATTCCCAAGTATCTTAGTGGGAATTCTGGCGAAATCAAGATTCCAAGATTCTATTTAGTACATATTCTTCGCTGTCTTCTCGCTCATGGCTGCCACCATCTTCGCCGGTGGACCTATCCTGCAGAATGCTGCTCTCAGGTGCGTTTTCATCGAGAACCAACCATGTGTCGCACAGAAGAAATCCCAGCAATCCCCCTTGCTCTTTTGACAGACTACTGATTCGATACTATTGACTGATAAACTCATTCAGAGTGGTCTCATTCCACCATCGCGACCAGTTCATCTGCTTCGGCTGGATGTTCATGAGGATATTTGGTCAGTCCGCTTTGATCGTTGATCTTTGATCTATTGATCATTCTTGCTCAGGCAGCATCCCTGGTGCCGTCATCTTCGGCATTCTCATTGACAAGACTTGCCTTCACTGGATGAATGACTGTGGAACCAGCGAGAAATGTGTGCTTTATGATACGTCCAAACTGGCCCTCTACGTCTTCCTGTTCAGTAAGTTGTTCATTCATTATAGGCAACTTTTCGAATGATCGTTGATCAAAATGTCATCATTACCCATCCTATTTTTTCTTCGAAAAATGCGTCCAAATGATGAATCAGTGAAGGGTCGTACCATCCACGGCCTCAATAATGGTCATTGATTCACACATTTTTTTGCTACCAATAGGGTAGAGGGAAGCAAGCAGACTGGAGGTGCTAACAGAAGCAAAACGAGGGGCGAATTCTCTTCTATTATTATGTGCATTAGATGAAAAAGATGATTTTACAATAACCGTGATCATTTCAGCTCTCATCACGAAGTTGGCCGTTCTTGTGTCACAGTTCATCTCTTGGAAGTCGTACATTCCCATTTCTGGGGCACTCTCACAATCAGAGGAAACCGAGAACCGGGCAGGCGAGATGGCCACAAGAGTCATTGACTCTCAGACCTCGTTGAATAATAACGCCGAAGCGACTGCGACCGAGGAGGACCTCTAATCCTTCATGTCCCACATGGTGTTGCTTCCTCCTTTATATCTTCCCTTCACAGTACATGTACCCCCAGGCGAACCACCGGTACCTGCCCCTCTGTTCTCTTTCCCTCTTATCGTTATGATATCAGACTCATCCACCGGTACAAGGTATTGCAGTATTTACCAAAACGACTTCGCTCAAGTGTTGAGAGGGTCTACAATTCCTTATCTTCATTACTTCTTCCCTTGCCTTACAGATTAGGTTCAGAGTATTTTAGCATTTCATCATTTCGAATTTCTGTCAGGCATAATCAATTTCGGTCATAGAAAACAATGAAATGAATGTATGTTGTACACTATCGCATCACATAGGAATACAGCGATAATTGGAAATGATTGATGAAACTACAGATATTGTCTTGCTCAAAGCTACTACTACCTTGGAGACTCTCTTTAGATCCCCGTTGTTGTCTTTCTCTTGTATCGATAGGTCAGAGTTGAGCAAATGACTGATCGGGGAAGCGGCAGTGTTTTCTCGTCTTTCGTAAATCCGACTTCACCCCGCTTCCCCCACTCATTGGCCTCTAAATCCATAACTTATTGTTATATCGACGCTTACGAAATTCAATATGAGTACACACTATCTTTCTATACGGTTGGCCCTACCAGGCATAATCGGTGAGTTCTTTACACGTTTTTTTGAAATACTGTGATCAAAATGACTATTCATGGTAAACAGAATTCATTACACGTTTGCTATGAGTGTTTGATTGAGGAATAAATAATGAACGAATAACGGAACAAGAAAACAACAGCTGTTAGTTAAAGACGAATCGATGCATACTGTTGGAGTTCAGAAAGAAGTACCTCATACGTCGGACACCTTGATAAGTTTACGGAGGGTCGAGGCCGGAGTCTGAAAGGAGATTTCATTGAAGGAGAGGCAAATCAAGAGGTAGTGAACGGCTGTCACCAAAGAAACTCACAAAGTAAAAAGACTCCACGGAGACAGGGGATCCAGGACGGACGTTCTAGAGAACATGAGATAAACAATTTAGATGGAAAGGAAGAGAAACACCAGCGGCGAAAGAGAGTCATAATGCCTTCATTGCTTTCCCCTCCTTAACCTCTCATCCCTTCTTTAGCCAACAATTGCATGAAAGAACCCAGCTCTTCTTTATGTGGAGAAATAATCCTAGTCATTTGCCATTATTACTCTCCGTCAGACGGTTTTATGAAATCTTATAAGCCGCAGTTTGCAGGGTAAAAAAAATAAATAATTGAATTCTACTACAAGTGCACCTCGGATTGGGATTCAAAGTAGATATAGCTGAGAATCTCCACTTTTTCCTGTACCTCACACTGCCTTTCGATATCCCTGATGAATCTCCGTGCAACTCGAGTTCTCTGAAAGGCAATGTATCAACATCGTTTCTTGAATTGTTCATTACGGTATCATCCCATATCTTTATGGAACATATAATTTGAAGTATCACATGGTTGCTCAAAACAGAATATACGTTCGTCAGGTTTCTTCAGGCACATCGGCTGTCGTGCGATAAATTTGACAGCGTAAATAGTATTACTAAATACCGATTGTACTTGCCTCTTGCCATTCTTTCCAGATGGAAATTGAAGATATTTCTCACTTTTGCAATCTCAGATTCGATCCTGACAGTCCTCTGTCGTTCCTTCTCCTGGAGTTCGAACTCGTCCAAGAATGTCTGCAGTGTATTCACGTGTTGCAACATCTAAACACTCTCTGAGAAAGAAAGGAAGCAGATAACTAACCTCTTTATATGCCTGTTCGCCGATGTCCTCCACGTCTTCGTATGCCGTATTCGTTGCCTTCTCTACAGTAATCTTCGCTCGAGACGTCTTCCTCTTCTTTCTTGGCCTGCAGAAACAGCATAGCATTCCCCCTCCGCGGAGGAATAGACACTGTGTGGATTGCCCCATTCTCCTCCTTCCTCTGTTTCCTCCATCCTCCTATTTCCCTCACTGCCTGTGATGAGACACTTTTGCCATGGCAGGAACGGCGTGAGAGAGCGCACTTTTGGTGGGAGGATGGGTCGTCGAAAGGGGAGACCATTTAGATAAGAGAGGGGGGATGAAATACCACGGATATAGCGGAACTACGAAATTTCGTTCATATCTGGGGCTATTTTTTTCAAAAGCAAGTGCCATTTCCCCCAATCGACACTACAACCTACATATCTTTTTGCATCATGATGCTTGCAGATATTTAATTGTGTCTATGATCCGAGAAAGAGAGAAATGACAACATTAAAAAGTGTTGGTCAGTAGGGTGCCTGTTCGCTTGACGGGAGGTGCACAAGCAAGGCACCCGGCAAACATCGGGCTATACATGCCATATTAATAATATCGCTGCTTTTCTACGCGTAGTCCTGTATTTCGGAAACAAATCATATGCACTCCACTGCTGTTGTTCTGGTAAGACACGGCTAAGATCTGGCCGCAACCAAGGCGTTTTCGGCATATAAAAATTACCAATCTATGGATATCGTTGCTTTTGGTCGAAAAATAAATAATTATGAACGACAAGTTTCTGTAGCAATAGTTCGAAAGTATTTTTTGGAAAATTTTTAATGCCACAGAAATAGCTTGTAGGGTAGTTATATCCGGTTCGTTCTGGATGAAGATGATTTCGTGATTTATTTCACGGATTAACAGGTCACTTCATTTTGTAACAGAAGAATACTTGAGGAAAACATGTTCGAAAAATATATAATAAAACTGATAAATTTGAAAATCGCACCGCTCATAACCCTCGTAACTCAACCCCTTGTGCCTTGATCAGGCTACATACTCCAAAATGCATTAGAGGTGCCATAAGATTTGCTAGTTTCTTTGCGATCAGTGCTCTTGATTTTAAAATATTCTTGATATTAAAATTTATTGGTGAGAATGCATGTACATAATTTTGAATACACTTGACCATTCCCTAAAATTGATGCATAACTCTTTTTCAACGGTAAACATAAGTTCAGTTGTTGATGAAAAGCAATTGTTTTGACTTGAATCCCATGATGCATTCTGATTGTTTCAAATTCACGAACGAAGGAACATTGAGGTGTCTTCATTTTCTGCCGTGTGTCTTTAGCAAAGACTGAAAACTGCTCATAGACTCAATCGGTGATGTTGGGTCGTCGGACTGTTATCCGATCTGCCAATGTCCTCAGATGTGCTCAGACGAGGGCCAATTCGAACTCATTCACCTTCGGTCTGTCATTTCGCTTCACTTTCATGCTCGATCTATTCTCTTGACAGAGTTCACGCAAGACCAGCAGGAACTACGAACAGCAGTGCGCAAGTTTGTCAAAGATGAGGTATGCATTAGCGTGGGGAAGGCAGCATTTTCATTCTGATTACTTTTCGTCGCGGCAAAATAGTAAGCGCTTACCTTATCGCCGGATGTAACAGTAAGCGCTTACTATTTTTATGAACTCGAAAAATTTGATCATGTAACATTAACGGTCATTAGTTTGCCATCGCCCAGGGAAGTGAGTGGGGGCAGTTAAATAATTATGCAAGTGGATTAGGAACTACAGTAACCTAGAATGGCAGCAATGGATGGCATGCAGGGCTGATGACTATCTTCGTTCCACATGAGACTTCTTCCAAGAGAACTTTACATTTTACGCATCTGGAGCCTTTTCTGCTTACTATACTCAATAACGAGAAAAATGTTGCAGCGCAAATAACAAGCGCTTACTGTGATATTTCTTTGGCGAAAAGGTTAACGCCTACTTTTTGCCCATTTGAAATGGACCGCGCTGACTATTTGCACGGATTTTACATTTTATGCTTCCTTTGCGCGTCCTAGTATGAATTTCAGTATCCTTAATGTGACTCTACTAGGGCGAAGAGAAGAATATACACGACAGTGAAGTGATCTTGCATTACAGGTGATCCCCGTGGCTGCTCATTATGACAAGACTATGGAATATCCATGGGAAGTACTCAAGAAGGCACATGCTTGTGGATACCTGAACACTGAAATTCCTGCTGCTTACGGTATTTTTTGTTTATTCTTACCGTAATCCTTTTTGTCATAATTGAGGTGGTCTCGAACTGGACATGGTTTCCAATACGATCATTGCTGAGGAATTGGGGTCAGTCACTGTTCTTGATTGGTGATTCTATATCGGCAGTAAAGTGCATTTCTCATTCGTCTGATCCACTTGCGGCGGTTGTTCATCGAACGCAGAGACAACCGCTCCGAGTGGGTTTGACGAATGAGAAGTGCACTTTACTACCGATTTCGAACCTTATTATTAATGCCCAATGTATGATTGCAGCTATGGCTGTACAGGAATAGCCAATGCTTGTATCTTGAATGACATCGCAGAAACTCCTCTGATCATTGCCGCCAATGAAGACATCAAGAAGAGATTCCTTGGGCGGATGGTAGATCAACTCACTATGGCTGTCAGTCCCCCTCTCCTATTTCAGTGCATCAATTCAATTATCGTTAGGCATTCTGTGTCACTGAGCCCGGTCGTCTATCATGGAGTGAGACGACCGCGCTCCGGAGATGAATGACGACAAATTTACCGTTTTTGAACCCCTAATATGCACTATATTAAAGTACCTTATATGCATTGTAAAGATATTTGCCACTCTTCAGATACTCTTTGGAGCGCAAAACGTTCGGCGTCCACATTGCAGAACATCAGGCAATTCAGTTCATTCTGGCAGATATGGCAATACATTTAGAGTTGAGTAAACTCATGACGTACAAGTGAGTGAATCGTTCGTTTCATCGTCATCTCAGTGATTTTCATTGTTAAGGGCAGCCCATGAAGTGGATCTGGGCAGGCCGGGATCGTACTTTGCATCGATTGCCAAATGTTTCGCTGCAGATAAGGTCAACGAGGCTGCCACAAATTGTGTACAGGTCAGAATATTGCAATAGAAGGAATACATTTACATTCATTTAGGTCTTTGGTGGCGCCGGTTTCAACACGGAATACCCTGCGGAGAAGTTGATGAGAGACGCGAAGATCCTCCAGATCTACGAGGGAACCAGTCAGGTATACTGTAGTCGGACACGCAAGAGTACTTGCAGATACAACATATGGTGATCGCCCGTCAACTGATAGCCCGGGTGAAGGAGAACGGAGGATATTGAAGAGAGAGAGAAGAGAAGAAGAACATAAGTTGTAGTGGACGAGGATGTATAAAGTACTGGTCAACCAGTCGGTTCGAACGAGTAAAAATTATTTTTCGATTTGAGTGTGATTATTATTCTATTAAACTTTCTTGTGACCTTAAATCTCTATGCCATTCACCAATACGTGTTTTACAAATGTTTTAGAACATTTTTCATTTGTCTAATATATTTGCAGGTATTCACGATAAAGACTATGAAGTTATTATAATATATAATTAGTTGGATTTGGCATACAGAACAGTCTTTTTTATGCAACGTTTTTGGAACTCGGTACTTGTTTCAGCTATCATTCTCTCATATATACAGTATCTTCTTCTTTCATTCTGGGTCCCCAACGCAGTGGCGAGCGGTTGCTCCGATTCCACTCGCCCAGATTCCGTCTGTACGAAGCGGTGGTTCGCAAGCGTACGTATCAACCACATGGATGGCTGCCTTCCTCCTCACTCTGGCTACCATCAACGTCCGCACCCTCTCAACATCCGCCCGCCTACTGGAGCTCGATCTGGCGCTGGCCAAGCTTCGATGGGACGTGGTAGGATGCACGGAATCGCGAATGGTGGGCAGAGGTTCATTACAACTTACAACCTCTCAGAGCGTGTGTTTCTACAGCGGCGGCCAAACATCCCATCGGGGGGTTGCTTTTGTAGTACGACCACAGCTCGCTACCAATGCCGAGTTCAGGGGAATAAGTGATAGGTTGGCCACATTATACCTTCCATCACGGAAACTCTATCTCGTGCTTGTGTACGCCCCCACCTCAGCCTCTCCCGATCACGAATACGAAG
>JACMIF010001551.1:0-22955 GCA_014805445.1 Diplogasteroides magnus | reverse complement strand
CACCCCCGCCCGCGCCCCCCTCCCCCTCCCAGCCCCGGCCGCCCCCCCCCCCGCGCGCCCGCCCCTAGATTCGCCGGCTCTTGAGAAATGGCAGAGTGGGAGAGAGTACTTCTGCAAGGAAGACAAACGCTGTGCGATGCTACGGATTCCGCTGATCCTTTCACAAGTGATCACTTGCATTTGCACGATAGACAAGGAATGAAAATGTAAAAGATGTTGTTTTTTAATCATGAAAAAGCAGGTATCCATGCACTACTGTAAACCAGAAGTTCCTAAAGGGTATTTTTATGCGATAAAGCATATTTAAAATTCACAAAAACCCCGAGGAGCCGCTATCTCTCTCATGTCATAGGCAACCGCTCATGTGGAATTAGATCAAAGATAAATGCATGTCTAAAAGTATCGTTTCACAAACCCTCCTGCATAGCCCCACGCCAGTATGAGCCGGAACGCATAAAGATCTGAATTTCGGGGCTGCTGAGAAAAAGGCTCTCACGTCGCTAAATTCTTCATGTTTGAACTAGATACCTCTCGATCTTTCACAACCTCATTCAGTTTCACATTCCGAACTCATGGATTGTTATGTTCCGCAGGCACTTCTAAATTCTCTTGAACTTCTTGACCACAGCAATGTCATAGCTGTTTCCTCGATAGAAAAGTCACGTGAGTTTACTGTCAAGTCATTAACCACAAGAGAACGCATTTGCAGAATTGGCTTCGGAAACCATGTATTCCGTTCCTCTGGAAGTGTATTTGCGACTTACTTCGTGCCAGAACTTCGTCATTGATCCATCTTCTTCAATATTCTCAGACATTGCATCAGAAAATCGGAATGGTGAGTTGTACGTATGCTTCCCATTGATATCTGTGTCTATTACAGATACTCCGAACGTTTCCTGCTCTTCTCCAAGTTCAGCTGCATCCATTTCGCTCAAAGATAGTGCCCATTTTTCCATCACAAATGAAATGCTCTTATCGACCCTCAATTCATCGTGTGAGTTCAGTTACCGAAAAATGGACTATCTACCAGTTTACAGTAAACTCCATCCAGGAGCCTTCGAACAATCACTACTGTCCGCCAACTCCAGAATCACTTCAGCTCTGTTCTTCGACCGAACCTCAAAGTCAGTGAACTTCAAACTGCACTCCCAACATTTGGCTGGTTTAGTACTCTCCAATTTCGAGGAAGCCTCCTTCAACGTTTCCCGTCGTTCTTCGGTTCATGAGTCTCACAGTTCGTCGTCTGCATTAGAAGAGCCGAAGAAAGGCAAGGATTACTTTCAAATTGCATTCCAAAACGAAACATATCAGCATTGACGGTTAACGATGAACTAATAGGCAGTCTCCTCCGTCAAATTCAACGCGAACTACAGGAAAAGGAACGCAAGGAGAACATGTAATTTGTTTTGAATTTTTTTAGAAAATTTCGAAGTGGTTTTTTAAGTGAACGGCAAAAAAGCGTCTTCTACTGCCATATCTGTTCACGTACCTTTACTCGTTCAATGAGACTCAAGACGCACATGTACACGCAAACGGGAGAGAAGCTTTTCGGGTGTCAGCACTGCGAGTTCAGAGCTGTAAGCTATAACTAGCAATTAGTGTATTTGTCATTCATCTAACCTCCGCGTAGCGGTTGTCTCTTCATGGTACAGACAACGGCTCCGCGGAGGTTAGATGAATGACAAATGCACTATCGCTTTGACAAGAGAATGGTAGTCATAACTGAGATCTAGGTATGAGTTAGAGTGTCGCAAATGGGCGTGGGCGAATGATTTACTCCCAAAACGACCGATGTTTAAAACCGAGCGATGGGCGAATGAGCGAGTGGGCGATTGACCCTTTCAATCGCCCACTCAATCGCCCGCTCAATTGCCCACTCAAAAATTCAAATTCGTACTTTTAATTCAAATTGCATTACATTCCTTCTTGTAAACTGATAGAGGACTCATTCGCCCCTTCAAAACGACCCGGCGTCGAAGAGAAATGAGTGGGCGACCGCCCTCGACGATGAGTGAAGGAATGAATTGCCCAACCAAAAAATCTATCGCCCACTCAATTGCCCACTGATGCGGTGGGCGATTGAAGGGGCGTTTGCGACACTCTAGTATGAGTGGACCGTTGTTTCCATCTCGTTTCAACTTTTCTATCTGAATTCGCATTTTCATAAGAATTATTGATCATAAACTGGGCGGTCCCTTTTCAGAACCGAAAAGACATTCTCCAGCGGCACATCTCTTCACATCATCTCGATTTTTCACCTCAATCGTCGTCAAATTCTTGAATTTCAAAAATAAATAAATGTATAAACAAAAAAATAAATGTAAATATATGTAAACAGCACAATATTTCTGGTTTTTCCTGATGTCTTCCAGTATAAATAGGTTTACATTGTACTATCGAAGTTTCACATGCATCAAAAAGGTAAAATAAAAAGTACAAAAAAGTTCGTTCAGGATGAGATTCGAATTCACGCGGGGAAACCCCATTGGATTAGCAGACGAACGCCTTAACCACTCGGCCACCTGAACATATCATTCGACAACACAACATATGATTACGAAGGGCTTTCAGAAACGTAACCCAGATAAAACTTCAGTACAGTCGTATTGCCGGCGTCGTCATCATTGTACTGTGCGAATTTGACCATAAAAAAAGAAATTCGAAAATCGGCCCACCGCATTTCACTTAACAAATCGGTTGACCTGTGTGTGATTAAAACAACCCATATCATGGGACAAACGATACTGAAAATAATACACACTTTTTATTGAGCTAACAGCATCGTTGGGCAACTTCACTAAGAAAGATTTGCTTTTCATTTTCATAAACACCGAGGGTTCCAGAAGATCAGAAATCAAACATTCAATGTTTTGTACTTGAACGTGCAAAACGTACCTCCCGTCCCGTTCATTCCCTCATTCACTAGCCTTCCCTCCCCGCGAACGGTCGCCGCTCCTTCCACATGGCCGCCCCTCCGGGTCCCGTCAAGAAGTATGTCCATTCCTTACGAAATTATCGCCCAGTTATTTGATTCTAACCTAATCCTTCCAGCGGGGGCTCCACTCCATACACGCTCACATGGACAGAGAAAGAACTTGACCTGCAAGTCGAGCCTGCAGACCCTATTCAAGTGGAATTGGACGGATTCGGAAAGGTATACTGTAGCTACAGTACCCCATCGAAAAGAGGGATACCGTAACCGGACAGTATCCTACGATAGATACTGTAGTTAATCTCTACCTCTTCAGGTCAACCGAATCGCCCCTACGTCCGTCTTTCTCGGCGTTCTCTTCACTAACGATTATCTCCTTTCGGTCGCCGGAAAGGTTTGTTTCACAGGCTGAATTTCATTCATGATTGACTTTAAGACCGTGAAAAACACCGGCAACTTCCTTTGCGCAGTCAAGGGCGCCGGTCTACCAACGAAGGTTTGGTGTGATTCTGTCTTTTCCCAGACTACGGTAGTCTCACAGATTCAAATCGTGCTGGAACGCGACGAGGCCGTCACCGTGACCAGGAAGGTGTGTGAGGGGAATCGGAGAACGATCGAACGGCTTGACACTCAAACGGGGCTTGCGCACAATGCGTGACACTCCGTGTTATAAGAGTTGAACCACGAATATTTTCGAGTGTAAGGCCATTCGAAAGGAGCCAGCGTGGGTAACACAATGACACTTTACTAATTGTTCACAGAATTTTATCTGATTATTGGTGAAATTTCGAAGGTACGGGTTGCGGTATATAAATAATACCTTTGAACTTGAGGGAAGCGAAAAACTGAAGGAGAAAGAGAACAGACGAACCGAGATGAGGAAGATACCTTCCAGGCACAATGTTTCTCTCTTATCTACCATACCCCTTTATTCTCTCGTTTCCCTCAATATCACGCAGTTATCTACAGTAACCCGTACATTCGAACAATCACTAATTAATCAGATAAAATCATAATATGTGAACGAATAAATATTGAAAGAGTATTTTTTGAGAAAATTTTTGGCGCAAGATCAGCTTCTGTAATCAACTTTGAACCGAGTTATGATGAACCAAATGATTTTTCGGAAACATTTCGAAAAAATACACAAGCGGTCATAAATCGATTCAAAGTTGATATCAGAAGCTGATCTTGACGCCAAAAATTTTCTCAAAAAATACTCTTTCAATATTGATACTAAAAGTCATAGGTCATCTGAAGCGAATTTTGGGCCATTTTTCACTTTCTCGATTTTTCGGCTATGTCCAAAAACGGGTTTTCAGTCACTGACATGACCCCCACTTTTTAGCACCAATATCGAAAGAGGACTTCAAGGCAAGAAACTTTTGCGAAGGAAGTTTGTCTGAAACGGCCTTTCCGATGAAATACAAACGCTGAAATATCGGTGATTTGACCATTTTCTTCGAATCGGCAATATTCAGAAAATCGAAACTCGAGTTTCCCCCCTCGATAGAAGCTGGCAGGGTGCTCGAAATGTAGGAAATGTCTTGCAGATTTTTAATCTAGAAGAAGTCTTATGGATGGATTGACGCTTAGAATTTTAAAATGCGTTTGAATGAAAAAATGGCATATCTCAAAAACGAGAAAATTGTAGCCATTCTCTTTAACGTATGTCTATGACCATGTTAGGTTCTCATTTTGTTGATGCATGGACCATCCATGTCGTGGAGAAAATTGGGCTCATATGGTTAAGTTTGAAAGGAGTTATGATTTTCTTAGTTAATTCCACGAAATAAAAGTTCTAAACTCGATATCTCGAGAAATACGGTATATAAAGATTGTCAGATGCCCTGAAAATTTTTCATTTACTTAGTATAGTATATGATTATTTTATGGGATTTTAAAAAAAATCCTGACTTTTCCGGTACCAGACCCATGTCAACTATCTCACAGAACACGTGTTAATTGAATGCTTTCGAGAGTGTCTCCTTCTATTATACTATTTTCTCCTATCAATATCAATATATGTGCAACTTGGAACCCCCAACATTATTATCTCCTCGATCAAAAGATGCAGTTCATTTCACACGAGAGGAAATCATGAAAAAAATAGTCTCAACAGAAAGCCAATATTATACTCTAATCAATTTTACTGTTGTATTTGAAAATAAAGTCCATTTCATTCTAGCATTGAACGTCTGTTTAGTCTTCCTCTACAACGCCAGACGAGGAGTCATTGATTGACCAGACAGAGGATCAATCAGAACAGACTGAACAGATTCATTGCGCGTTCTTCTCTTCCCCCTCTCACAACCAGACCATTTATTGACTCATTTATATTCTTTCAGTCTAAATGATCTCAATTGTGGACGTTTTTCCGCCTGAACTTCTTCTTCATATTTTCTCGTTTCTTCCTCAAATACACCTCACTTCACTAAAAACGACAAATTCGTACATCTGTCCTCTAATTCACTGCAATGATCGTGATCTGTACAACAGGAAGGTTCATATTGGGATATGCTCGAACTTTTTTTACTGGGAATGCATATGAGAACATCGCAGATGGTGTTATTCTCATTATATGCACTGGCACCAATTTACATGAAATGATAATAGCTAATGATATCTGCTCAAGATAAGTAGAATGTCGATAGTTCATTCGTGGGTGCAACTGCTGTAGAATGTTTAAATGGCTTATTATCCTTATTCAAGAACATCGCTGTGTCTGATTGTAGAAATGGACGACGATCAATTTGAGAGTCTTGTGATGGAGAGAATGCATTTGGAGAAATTGTCCATTGGACATGTAAGGGATTGACAACACGAGGAATGAGGAATACAATTCAGGAATATGAATACTTGAATGGAAAGAATTCAGGATTGTTTAGCATCTCCTTCATTGTACACAAAAGATGGAACTCTCATTGAAGATGAATTCATTCAACATGAACACAACTCCTCAATACGACGATTGGAGAGGAGGAAGTTATGTGGATGACAGTATGTATCACTTATCGTATGACAATAACCCTCTTCACCATTGTTTATGGCAAAAGAGTCGTGGCTATTAATGTCAAAATCAAAGGATGCGATGCATTTGTGCATGTAAACACGCATACAAACAAATGAATTCTTTGTGATTTGCTTCTTTTTCGTCTCTTCGATAAATACCTCGATTGCAACATTCCGCATCACGTGTATCTAATTTGTGCGCTCTCATTTGAATCACACCCACCGGAACTTTTAAAAAAGAAAAATTCACGCGAATCGTTCGCGATCTTTGCAGCAAAAAGGGTAATATTGAGGCAAAGACTAATTTGAGGTTAAGACTAATCCATACAAGATTGGAACATAGATAGTCATTCTCATAATGACACGAATCTTCATGAGATAATGATAAACAGAAACATCTGCTGAAGATGTCGATACTTGATTCGTTGATGCAACTTCAGTCGAATCTTTCCATCTCTTACAATAGTTTACTCATTCAAGAACATCGACTTTTCCCATGCACAGTTTTAGTTCTCGTACACTGTAAACGACGCTGCCATTGGTCAAAGAATTGGCCATCTTACGATTTGATTCTTATTTATCTTCCCATTACACAAACCATAAACTCATTGCATGGACAAAAGAGAAAAGATCGTTGCTGCAAAAGAATCAAATACTTCCACTCTCCTCGACAATAAAGCACTCAAAGCTATCTGTTATATTTCATCCTCAAAAATTGTGACTTAATTTTAGGTTGTAGGGTCAAAAATGTCTGATTGACCGTACACAAGAAGGACGATCAATTGGATAATGTTATCGTGGAGAGAAGTTGTACATGTGTGAAGGGAATGACGACTCGAAGAGCAGATAGAACACTCTTCTGGAAGTGAATGCATTCAGGATGAACACACTCAGAAGGACGATTGCAGAGGAAGAAGTTGGATGGATGACATTCTGCACATGTATATTATGAGAATGAACATGTTTACCTTTGTGTGAATTGAAAGTAATTGATGTCAATGTCAATATCAAACGATACGCTCGTATTAACAAACTACGATTGTGAGAAAATACTTTATACCAAAGAGACCTGCTGCAAAAGTCTTTTGCATTGTAACATACCACATCACGCTCTAATTAACTAACGACTAAGGTGGAGATGTCGATTCCTTCTTCTTCTTCTTCTTCTTCCCCTGTAAACATCCAGTGCAAGTTTTCTCTTCTGAATCGTATTGCTCTTCTCGTAAGCTGCTTTCATAGTCTCATTCTCTATTCTATTCTGCTTTATGAGGACATAGTATTCTCATCTCATTTTGTTCTTATCTCGTTGTTTTGTTCTCTCCTCTTTTCTCTCTTTCCATCCCTCCTCCCCCTTTCCTTTCCATTCCTTTCCACAACAGAATAGGAAGAGTGTCCCCTCTCCCTTTCAATCCTTCCACTATGTCATCTGTCGTCGGTAAAGGTTCGTTCCCTTCTCTTTCCTTCTCTTCACAGCTGACTTCATTCCCCTCACATGTTGTTCCCTGAGTAGAACTCTCCACATGAATCAATGCTTCCTGTTTACATAACAGAATGGGGCCATTTCATTTCTTCACTCCTCCTTATATTTTCCCTCCTCAAACCCGTTGTCTTTGTATGTCTCCTGTATGCCCAGAGGGTGTGTCTCCTCCATCAATAGTCCTTCCACGTCTCTTTTCTGTGAGAGTGAATGCAGCTGAAGGGACAATCAAATGCAAGATGTCTCTCATTGTAATGCCATCCAATGTCCCACACAGAGATAGTTGAGGGTAGGTGTTCCATTGAATGATTGGTGTTGGGAGTAATTGGATGGACAGTTGATAAACAGAAAAGAGAAGGGTCACAGCTGGTCAGAGAAGGCAAATAATGTGAAGAAGAGTCAAAATAGCCCCCAACCTTGAGAATTAATGTCGTTCTGCTACAGAGAACCAACAGAGAAAGAAGGGGAAGTATTACGAAATACTTCATATTGCAGTACGAACACTTCGATTGTTTGTGGAACCATTGGATGTTGAATTGGATGAAGATGGAGGATTACAATGGTCAACACTACAAACTGCATTCCCAGGTACTCGAGAGGGGAAAGAAGGGAATGAGAGACTCTATCAGGATGTTCCAATCTCTATTACAAAGGAGAAGAAGGAATGAAAACAATGGTCAAATGTGATGGAAAGTCATTCAGTCGACCTGGAGGACATTGGAATGATAGTGATTATTATGTTACACTTGGTATGTTAGAGAATGAGATGACAGTAATGGAATCATTTAGGTTCTCGAACAATGAATTATCCATTTGGAAGTTACGAGAATGCATCGAAACAATTTGAGAGATCAGTCAATGTTGTACAACAAATGTTAGGAGGATCTCTCTTCTGTGAGTCTTTCCCTTCTCTTTTCATTCATCTTCTATTCATTCAGCCCCTCCTCGTAGACGAGAGAATGGACATGTTATGAAGGCTGTAGTCAAACCAACTACACAATCTCCTGTTCGCAAAGATCATGTGAGGAAATCACTATGAATGGGATGAAATGAACATTTGAGATGGGGAATGGAGGAGAATTGATAGTGAAGAAGACAGAAGTTGAGAAGAGTTCATTTGATGGAGATGGAGTTCAATCCATTCATGTGGGAGGGAGATGGGTGACAATGAATGATTCGTTCTATCAGGAAAGAGAGTCTCTCCTTCGTTCCTCTGGTCGTCAATTGTCCCCAATCGAAGAACAATTCGTAGACCTCGCCAAGTATGCAATGTCGTCTAATACGATTAGATATTGTTAATGTGCAGAATCTCGAATGCGAAGGATACGATCATTGACCAACAAAGAGAAGAAATGGGAAGGATGAAACAGAATATGGGAATGATTGAGAAGTAAGAGAGTTAAGGGGAAGATATGAGTGAAAGAGGGACATTCAGGGAACTACTGAAGGCACAGGAAGAGAATGGAAGGAATGAGAAGAGGATCATTGCACAGGAGGAAGAATTGAACATTCTGAGAAGAATGAGTCAGGATCAGACATATATGTGTGATAAGGTGGAAGAGACTGATCATACAGAGTTGATGGAGGAGTTTGAGGTGGCAGAATTGACGAAGAGACTGACTGAGAAGGAATTGGAATTGTCTTCTGTCAAGAGTGAAATGGCTGAACGACTCAATACACTCAGAGATGAAAATGCAGAATTACAGAGAAGGTGAGAATGAAGTGAAATGAGTTAGGAGAAGGGAAGGATACAGATTTGACTCGACCTCTACACAATTGAATGATACAACATCCAAGTGGCATGGAGTCGAGGAAGACCTCAAGGTATCATTCAATCAATATTCTCAATCTAGTTGCTATTCAGCTTCGATCAATGGAGATCTACGAGATGGAATTGGAATTGAAGAGACTGCGAACACTGGCAAAACGAGTGAATATCGACTCACCTGAACAGATCGAATGTTACACGGATGCTATGGACTCGAATGCAAGATTCAGGTGAAAGAAGATGAAGGGAGACATTGGATGAGATTGATTGTAGAGAAGAGAATGCGGGTCTACGTGAAGATTTGAATAGACAAAGAGAATCTCATTTGCTATTTGAGAAGAATGCACAGGAGAATGTTAGATTGATGGAAAGGTAAAGGGACATTGAGAAGGATTTATAAATAGAGCCTTGTTACAGGAACTCTGATCTCGAACAACGACTGAACAATCTGACACAAGAATTGGCTAAGATCAACGATACTTGGAAGTTGAATGTGAGACAAAGGGAAGATGAATGGAGCGTAAAGGTGAGAAGGACATTGTTGTCATCTACATGTAGTCTCTACAGAGAAGTGAATTGGAATTGGAGAAGGGAGAACTAAGGAGACAGATATCAGAACTACAATCAATGTTCGAATCTGCTACTAGAGATGTAGCAGAGACTACAAGAAGGTCAAGACATTTGTACTCGCGACTATTTCGGGAATAGAATGCATTACGTGGCAGTCCCTTTCTCTGAAGGGAATGCTACGCAGTGTAAGTAATCGAGCGAGCTTTTTTCCACTTGGGTTACGGTCATATTTGTTGTGAGATTACCATAGTGCTTGCCACATAGTGTAGATTATAATCCTCAGTTTTAGTAGCACTTTCCACATAGTGCATCCGCTAGAAGTCATTCGCTAGAGTTTCTTGCACCGAATCAGAAACGAACGCAACATATTTGAATACGAGAAATGGTGTTGACGGTGTCTCTTTTCATGTCAGCAACTGTCTGCAATCATACGGCTTTTCCTGTCCTGTATGTCCCATATCCTATTTCTCTCTCACGACATTCAATCGATAAAGTATTTGGACCTATCTCAGAAGCCGTATGATTGCAAAGAATGAACAAGAATGATGACAATGAATCGCTTTCAGAATGGATGAAGTGATGGCCTCACGTGAAGAAATGAGAAAACATCTGGAGACTGTCGAGTACAAGCATCAGGTAGCACCACGTAGAGCAGACACCCTCTCCTTCTGAGGGGTTGCCACGCAGTCGATAGGGCTGTGACGCAGTCAGTAGGACTGCTTGCAGGGAGCCTTGCACCACTAACATTGCTTGTGTGACAGTTGCCACAAGGATCGACATCATCAAGAGGAGCGTGTATAGTGCATAACGGGGACAGGATGATCTCCATCTTCCTTCGTCCCACACAATCCAATTGAAATGTTTCCTTGTAATCACAACTGTCCATGTCCGTCTGCTTATGAGAGACCATCAGACTTTAGTGAGATAACCTTGGCACAACCCTGAAAATTGACCCCATCTCAAAAAGAATTTCCTGACTAAGTTGACTACGCTGAGTTCGAAAAAGTTTGTCTCGTTGTCTGAAAATGTGTTTGAAAGGTAGGAAAAATCGTCAAAGTGCGGACCCAAAAATTCTAACTTTTTTCTAGGCGTCCAAACCCAACAAAAGTATAGTGATTCTGAATCCTCTCGACGATATAAGCATTTTCGTTGTTGGTGTTGACTCATGAAACTCAAAACTGGCAAAGATACCATCTCACCGATTCACGTTTCATGAATTTTCGGTATCAAGAAGCTTCAATTGTAGATTTTTTATTATTTTATTCGATTCTCCGTACAATTTTACATCCCCAAGGATAATTTTGATCTAAAAATACGGGTCCCTTTGACTCCGTATAAGCGCCCGAAAGGGTGAAAGTCGCTCCAAAATGCCCATATGTATGAGAATCACTCACTCCAATAGTCGCAAGTTCGATCCCCCTAGTAGTTAAATGAGATTTCTGAATTACCCTGATGCCCTAGACAGCATAATACGTACACTAGAAGTTCTTCTTTTAACTGTGGTACAGCACATATGGGGCATTTTGGAGCGACTTTCACCCTTTCGGGCGCTTATACGGAGTCAAAGGGACCCGTATTTTTAGATCAAAAGTATCCTTGGGGATGTAAAATTGTACGGAGAATCGAATAAAAGAATAAAAAATCTACAATTGAAGCTTCTTGATACCGAAAATTCACGAAACGTGAATCGGTTAGATGGTATCTTTGCCAGTTTTGAGTTTCATGAGTCAACACCAACAACGAAAATGCTTATCTCGTCGAGAGGATTCAGAATCGCTATCCTTTTGTTGGGTTTGGACGCCTAGGAAAAAAGTTAGAATTTTTGGGTCCGCACTTTGACGATTTTTCCTACCTTTCAAACACATTTTCAGACAACGAGACAAACTTTTTCGAACTCAGCGTAGTCAACTTAGTCAGGAAATTCTTTTTGAGATGGGGTCAATTTTCAGGGTTGTGCCAAGCCATGGTCTGGAAACTCAGTCCACTCAGATAGTGTCTCTTATACCCCATGTGCTTATTCACTCCAATTCCATTCTGTTGCTCTTCTCACTTAGTATCCTTCCACAGTATTCCTCCCGGTATCTCTATCCCTTCACGTGTACCATTCCATCCACTCAACCTCATTCACTTGTGCATTTTTCAATTGATTGTTGAGATAAAGTGTTGCTGTGCCATCTAACCCCGTAGTCTCCTTGTCTAAGAGTGTAAGTTGCAGGAATCATTGACTCGTGAGACCCGAGAGTTGGCGGAACAATTGAAAGAGGCACAAGAGAAAGTGGGGGAGATGACAACTCTCGTGTCTGCACTTACTTCTGATGCAAACAACAGTAGAAGGGATGTAAGTGACCTCATCTAATCATCCCCATACACGCAGTTATCAACACTTTAACATTCTTATCTACCTCTTCCCCCATATTACTGGTCGCATTTGTACTCAAACGGCTACATTATATTGGAATCGCTTTTATTGCAACCATAGTAAGATTATACCGGAAAGAAAATTAGAATCGTTGCTTGGCAATATATAAAAATATGAATTGGTCTATATCTAAAGTACGTACTACTGGAGTTTGAACCCGTGATAAATCTCTAATCGATTCTAAGACGGTAGAAATATGTACAACCTGCAAAGGAATCATTCGATATGAAGACAATCCATGAGTGAAGATAAAGAAATGCAACAAATGATTAGATCATAAGAACAACATAAACATGGAATGAATTGAAACCCAGACATTTTTCCAAAATCCTGAATGTATTTTTTACATAAAGCTGTAAATGAGTCTTTGAAGAAAGAATATCTTCCTGATTGGACAATAAGGGCAAATGAGACAAAGCAAGACAAAATGGACAATTTCTGTGCTTACGCAGAAAATGAAATGAAATACGAATGGGATGAGGTGACTTCCGCACACAGTTCAGAATATGGATAAGTTATAGTTTTTTTCTGTTATTCTCCTTCGTCTAGATGGGATATTCAAGTTTCGTGTTGGAATGGATTCATGAAAATCAAAACTCGCAAAGTTAGAGGCGTGTGCGCAAGCGGCCCAATCACAGATTATGTGAAAGTGTCCTCGAGTTGTACCTACTATTCACCATCGACCATTCCTTCTGTTGATGCATTGTCTATGGAGGAAGCACCGAATGAAACACCAGAAGGACCTTCACCGTCATCCCGTAGACGATTCTTGAATGAACATCATTATGACAATAGGATAGACTGATTGCCTACCGTATACGAATGGGTAGCAAATGGTTCTTCTGGTATGGGATAGAGTGGAGAAGAAATGAGACTTCGAGATACAGAGTGTCTTCTAGTAGGAGGAACCATTGATGGAGCAGAAGACACACGTCGCACCTCAAACAGTGCATTCCACTCATCAACTACCGTAATCCCTCACTCCTGGTGCTCCATCCTTTCTATTTCTTCGCACTTGTCGTGAGGGATCAACGAAGTTTCGATCTTCTGATCGACTCGAATATCCACTCTCAAAGAGTATACGGTATCACACGATGTATTGTATTCCTCATTTCACCTCATTGCGTACTGTATTGAGTGGTCTGTATCTTCTTCTCCAATTCCTCACAATGATAACATCAGAAGACATTGAACCAGAAGAAGAGGATGAGTTCTGAATGTACACTCTCCCCCTTTCCCTTCCCTTTCACTCACATCTTCACTTTCTTCATCATCTGCTGGGGGAGGAACTCCTCTTGTTGTTGGTCGGAACACATACAGAATGGCCCATACAGGAGCGATGAATGAACTGAACGTAACGAATCATCATATAAAATAATTGGGTGTATACTAGGTGAAAAGGAGCAATATATCGTTTAAGTAAATATAAAATGTGTATAAAATCATACTAACCAGATGTCATAGGGTAGCTTGAATAGAGAGTATCTCAATTGGTCGTGGTTGAAGATTCCCGAGCATCCTTTGTGGTCGTCTGCCAACATGAAGAGAACGACGTGCCATGCAACATCAGCCAGTGCAGAGGCCTCGTAGACATAAAGGAGACTGAAAGAGGAGGGGGAGGGTAGATGGAAGAGGATAAAGGAACGTACACCATGATTTGTGCCTTCTGTGCTCCTCTCATTGAAGGTGCAGCAGACAATCTGTTGATACGATGAATGATACACAGGAATGAGGAGACCATCAATTGTACTGTAGCAAGTTGACCAAGGGAGAACCACACCCAGTATGGAGCTGCAAAAGGACAATCATTACAGTAATCTGATTCATCACTTTACAATACTCATTAATATAGTAGCACCATTTTCACTTCGCGCTTTTCTAAGAAACAAACATCAACATTGTGGACAAGAGTTTCAGAATGACCGTTCGTCGTAGCTAACGTAAGCGCAATTATTTGTGTAGTAATCCATACTAATCACAACAATTGTTTCAAACAAGGAATGCGCAATCGCGACGAGTATTTTATCAGTTATTGTTAGTGAGTGATCAAGCGGGGTAGGGAGTACTTTTGTTAGTTTGCATATTATGGAGACCGGGAAGATACACTTTCACTACGAACACTGTTTCTCTTGCTGATTGGAAATTTGGACTGTGGTTTCTTCTTCTTTGCCTTCTTCACTCTAAATGTCCTCGGTGCAAAGCAGCAACGGTAAATCTCAAGATGGAATATGAGAGAATGAAGAGTGGAAAGGGGAACGAACGAGGGTGATCATGAGACAGACAAAGGTTGCTGTTAGAAGTGCACCCATGATAAGCAAAGCAGACCACACAAAAGGAAGATGGAACCATTCTAAATATCATTGCATACTTCTTCCAACTATTATTCCATACAACCATTCTGAGTGGATGTAGTGGATGTCTCAGTGGCAGCCAACAAGGAAGAGGGTGTTGGTTGCAAGAAAATTCTTTCTAGTGAACAATTCAATGTGGGATCATCCACGAATGCTTCAAAGTCTTGATTCGGATGATAGAGGACGAAACTGAAACGACTACGGTAACAGGCCAATCAATACTCTCACCTAAAGTTGAAACCATTGCACAGGTCATTACTACAAATGTAGCACTCGGGAATACTTTCATTAGAGATTAATCGAACCAGACCAGAAACCTGAATTGCAGAAGTCTAAGTCAAAACAACAAAACATTTATTACAGCTGTCAAATGAAGCTTTTTCTTTTTCTTTCCATTTGAGAGAGATTTGAGTGTGATTGGTTGGAGACAACTATCAACGAAGTACGAAGAAGTGTCCTGAGAATACAAAGAGACATTCATTCATTCATTTCTTCGAAGGACAACCATCGACTGAGTCGGTCGATTGTCGAGGCAGAAACCACAGAACTGGGTTGCGCTCTGAAGAAGAGAAGAGAATGAGGAAGAGGAAGAGAGGAGACACACCACGATTCTCGGGAAATGTTCCATGGGGCTCGGAATCGACTCCCGGAGGTAGCATTTCAGGGCGACACTTGGACTATATGAGAGAATGATCAAGAAGAAGAAAGAAGAACAGACCGGAGGAAGAGAAGAACCAGAACACACAGAAGAACTTCCATTCTCATTCATGGAGGGAAAGACGAAGCGACAGTTCACAAGGGGAAAGTGAAGGAGAATGAATGAATGGGAAGAAGAATGGTAAGTTGCACGAGTAGAACCACGGATATATGCAAAAGAAAGAAAATAGTTCACAAGGTGCAGAAAATGGCCGCAGAATGCTTGCGCACTCAACCTTTATAATGATTAAACGTCTTACCATGACAGTCGGTCCATGGTTCAATACGAAGGACGAATCCAAGAACAGCGAAGATTGAGAAGTACGAGAAGAGAAGAAGAAGACCAAGGAGGAGTAGACTGAATAGATACTGTAGTGAGTCTCATCTCTTCCTTCTTCGGGATACTGTAGTCAATGTCCCCCTCTTCTCTCCTCAGGATACTGTAGTCATTCTCCCCTCTACCCTCCACTGACCTTCTTCCTGCTCCCGTATTCCATGCCATCATCCGTGTGGCCACATTCAAGTAGAAGTAGCACACAATGAGCAGTTCTATCGCCTTCAGGTAACTGAAATAACAATTCCTTAGATCAATCAATAAGAAGATTACAGTACCTTATTCCCAGACTAACAGGAGTTGTCCATCCAAAGATCCATTCGAGTGAACTGAACATCAATCATTAAGTATCAATGACAAACAGATACACTCTCACCCTGCACCACAATGAAGAACAACAATATAGTAGAGAAGAAGTTTGAGAGGAGAAAGTCTTCTTGTCGAGTGAAGAGAAAAGACTCTGAATCAACATCCATCGTGTTAAGGAACCCTGTCAATGTCTACAGTGGTAAAGAGTGTCATCTCTCTGCTCACCTCACAACAGCCACTCCAGCAGTGAGAACTCCCAGGAAGGCAACGATGGCTGCACGTGCACATGCCAACTGAAGAGGAGAAGAATGAGAAGAGACAAGGAAGGATTCAACCTGGTCAGGAGAGGAGATGCAGTTGGCACACAATACATCCTCACTATGATTCGTCCTGTAATCGTCTCTATCACTTTACTTGCCAATAAAACTTTCATTGTTACAATACGTACGTACTGTTATATGCATTTCAACCATGACTTTCTCACATTGCCATTCCACTCAATTCCCATCAATACTCACTCTCCTGACCTTTGTGATGCATTGTCCTTTGGAAGGGGTTCCATGATATCTCTTAGCCAAGTCCACATGTCTTGTACCTGCATGGAGTGCATCCCTGCAGGGGGAATGCAAGGGGAAGGGAAGACTCTTCACTCGATCTCAAATCAATCAATCAATACACATCAGGAATACAGACAGTCCAATCACAAATAAACATTGTCACTCTGTCTACGCGAAAAGAGAGGGGACAATTTACACGAGACTGCAAAATGTAATCTGATCCAATGTTCGATAGATAAGGAGGCAACAAAACCTCATAACGATGGGACATGAATAAGAGAGAACGGTCAAAATGATCAGAATGGAATGCAAAAACAACGAATGGAATGAATCACTCGCAAATGGCAGAAGGGGCCATTATTCAAGAGAAATGGTAAGTGGAAAGAGACATAAAGTGTCAGATTGGAGACAATCATTCCATTCCAATGAACACATCACTCATTTCATCTCCCCGATAACGATTCTTTTATCTCAGATTCTCTAAAAATAAAAGAGAAGGGAGTCCCTCTCAAAGAGAGAATAAAGACAATTGACAATTCATTTTGAATAAGACTCGTTACGGCTGCAAAAGGTGAAAGATGAACATGATGGGGGTGAGATTCTTCGACACTCACTTCCATTCTTATCTGTGAAAGAGAACGTGCAACGAGACTCAAGACAAGAAATAGTATGAAATGTGTAGGATGGAGAGAAGAAGAAGAGTCATTGAGCCTCTATGACAAGAGAAAGGAACGATAGTCTGTATCAGAGGAGCAAAGAAGACAGACTGAACAGATAAAAAGTGTTATGGGAAAGATGAAATGGGACCGGAGATTCGGGCACCAAATCCCCAGTCAACAACAAACAAGCAGAGGAAAAATCACGTCGACTGAAAGTTCACAACAGAGATGGAGGTTTATGCTGACAAGTGACTAATCGTCCTTTTGGGTGCAGAGAGAAGAGGAAAGGGAGAGGAGAATGATGTGATCAACAGACACCAACTAACAGTTACATTAGAGAAGTCGGATAGGATGAGAGAATGGCACACACAATTGCCTTATCTCAATCAAAGGAAAAACAATGGGCACTCTTCTATTCAACAGATCAATGAATTCGATTAAACAGAAATGACAGTACATGGGGAGAGAAAGGAGCGATGATATTAGAAAGGATTGGGATGGGAAATGGAAACAGCTGATGAGTAGAAAAGAGGAAGAGACGGGAGTAACCAAGGCCATCAAGAGAAGATCAACCATGAGATAACGACTGTAGCGATGGATGAAAACCAGTGTACCACGATATGTACAAAGAGATTCGTTGACTCATCTTTATCGTACATTTCACATGACTTACATAACCAGGATGCTTGCAAGTGGATATTACATGAATTCAAATAAATACGGATTGCGAAAGTGTGCAGATATAAGAGACACACGTGAGTCCAGGGGGAGTATCAGGAATTGTTATACAGAAGAAAGATGACATCTTGTCACACCGATCCTCTTAGTTACCGTACTTCTGGAACTCCCACTCACGGTTGTCCAGAGGGCACACCTACAAAGAACAATGAGATGATCAAGAGGGGAAATAATCACCTGACGAGTCTTCAGCCAACGAGAGATACAGTGGAAGTGGAATGCGTGGTTGCACGTTCCCCATGCAACGTTGCACTCATCGGATGCACCGGAAGACTGAATCAAGGGGAGTCAAGAGGGATCAAGGAGACAGACTGACTTGGTTGGCCTGACACTCGATGCACAGATCCATGATATGGTTGCGACAGATGGCACAATTGTCGACGACGATGTCCCATGCCCAAAGGGCTACTGCAGACCACTTCTTGACCTCGAATCTCTTCTTCTCCTTCTTCTCCACTGCAGAAGAAGATCCCTCATCTTGACCCTCCTCTACCTCCATCTTCACTTCCGACATTCTACTCTCTGCAATAAGTTACAATTAGTATAACACAGTGAGCAAAACAACTGTATAGGAATGAGATAGATAACGCCGACAAGCCAGCGCACGATGCCAGAAGCAACGTGGTAAGGGAATTAAAAGAAAGATAGGGAGAGAAAGTTATACTTTATATACCTATCAACACATGTACTGAGAGGAAAATGGAACTCGACTCAAGCACTTCGAGTAGAGAATGTTTGGATGTGCACATGAAATGATGAAATGGACATCGGGGAACACCCTAGTCCTCATAGATCAGTAAAAGATAACCAACCACAAATACACTACAGCATCCAAATAAAAAACTCGTTTTCAACAATCATCAGGAACACAATGCGAATCCTATATGTGACAAGCAGCTGCATAATGCAGAATACAGATAATAATGCACTCACAACAAATTAGAAACAAGAGATCTCCGATCCAAAACCCAAACAACACAATGTGATATTTTCAGACAAAGGGCTAGTAAAACTAAACTAACAAGTAAATGCATTTACAGATATATACTTTACATCGCTCTGTGATATTTTCGTATATTATGGAAGTAAGCTCAAGCTTTGGTCTTTGCACACGTCGAGTGCACGATTGCACAGCAAATGAGAGAATGACAAAAAAGGATGATGAGGGAGGGGACATCGGGAAGGAGAAGAGAGGACTCCCATCCAAATACTTGGCGAAGACTCATGTTGACTACTCCTGGATAGTATCAATATGAGGAGATTGTGAAGGAGGAAAGGACTAACCAGTGGATACATTGGACACGAGGAAGAAGACGAGAGAATGTTTATTGATTGACTCCATAAGACATGGTTGACAAGTCGCCCATGGATTCTCTTCTAAAATCAAATCACTCTAATCGTTTGATGGGAGATAGATACCTGATCCGAAGTGAGGAAAACGGAAGGCCCAAATGAAGAAAGTGACCACTTGAACAGCCATACAAGCAGAGAGAAGGAAGGCACAAAGGGAGACCTGAAGAGAAGAGGATAAGACTAGAAGATACAAAATTATCAACCATGGATAGGATGTAGGGAAGATTGAGGAGTCTTCTGGAAGGAGGACCAACCAAGTATTCAGCCATTGATTCAAGGAGAAATACAATGACAGACAAGGCAAGCACGTACACAACAGTGTTCGCCCATGATCGAAGACGAATGCCTCAAGGGAAAAAATGTTATTTCAAAGGTATAAATATTATACTGAAAGTTATCGCAGCTGTAATCAATTTGCGACACTTTTGAAATATGAAGGGCGTACCTGTCTTGGCTATGAATCTTCCGATTGCACGAGAATAATAAAAGAGTGCAATGTATCCTACAAAAGGCTCCCTTCAATAGAAAGGCAGGAAGACGACAAACCTGGCAATGAGCAAATTCCTTCTCTATTTGCAGCGAAGAAACCATCGCGAGGAGCATAGTCATCCAATATCCAATCCTGCACAAGTAGGTTGAGACCGAATGGATAATGATACTGACCTGCCACAAGTAGTGCAATGATATCTCATGTCCCACAGTGAACAGAGTGGCAGTAACAAGAGTGCACTGTTTGGGAAGGAAGTGGGTCACCATCTCAAGAGAATCAAATAGTCTAACACCACACTCCATCACATACCGTCACTACAGCAATCGTGTAGAAGAAGTTCCAATGAATACCGTACTCCGATACCTGAACTTAGACACTTCATACTTACATACAAGATAAGATGTTCACTTCATAAGGATATCCAAGAATTGTTAGAAGTATTGTCCTTCCCAATCCTAGCAGAACGAGGAAGAATGTTGATGAACATACTGCCGAGAATCCTCCACTGAAATCAAATGTCAATAGAAATATCGAATAAATACTAACTGTGCCCTCTTCCTCTCGCTTTCTTCCCTTCGCGTGGAGGTCTTCAATGGTTCCACCAATCCAAGTGCACATATGAATGCAGCCACACCAACGTCCATCAGAGAATGACCAAACTGAACGATAGCAGTCACAACTCCTGCATTATCCAAAATTGGATACCTTTTCAGTCTTAGCAAATCTTCTCGGCATTATAGAAAAATCTACAGCTAATATAGCAACAGCAACAAGAAGAAAAATCGATGACCTGGAAATTCAATGCATATTTAGACCTAATATGACAACACACCTCAAGTATGTAAGAAACATTGTCGACTGATGGTGTTCCTCGATAACTCTGTTCATTACCTTAAAAACATTTAATCTATCGAACGCTGGATAATGTTAACCTGTCGCGAATTGACTCCTTCCCTAGCTGTCATTGCATATTCACAAACCATAAAGACGAGCAAAAGAAATATCATCGACAACTGCAATACTTATAAGTTGCAGTGTTCTCGTGGACGAAATTTGGATGGTAACCATCCGGTAAAGGGTATGTGTACCATAGTGACGTGCACCAATCGGACCGAGTCTGCCAGGATAGTTTGTGTGCCCACAATGGGAGCAACGATGAGGACAAAGTCCGCGAGGAACTTCCACCTGCAAATTGACCCAATTGACAATATAGATGCCGTTGTCATACAAACCAGTATGTCTTTCCCTGTGAAGCATATCGAGAGCCATGTGTAATCCAGGGAAGGAAGAGGTTTCTGAATTAACAACAGATAAAACATGTGATAGTTGGGCAACGCTTCAATCAATGAGAATGAAAATGGTTCCACCTTAAGAGAATACCAACGGCAGGCACTATTATAAGGACAAAAATTTCCAATAATGATCCGCCATGACCATGCACTGACAGCTCCTTAGAAGACATTCTGATCTAGAACAAGCAATGATTTCAGTCGAAAGTGCAAATGAACTTACATAAACTATGAAGACCCAGACCCGTCATCAAACACGCAAATTGAATGTGACCCGATCTGAAATATAAAGAGTGATATGAGGCTGGTCGCGTAAGGGTCAACCGCGAAAGCACTAGAGGCCGGCAAAGTTGAAAAATTGAGCTTATTTTGAAATTTCCCCTCTGATGTAGATTCATGTGCTGATTCCAAAAATGTACATGACATGTCATAGAAAATTTTTTGACTCGAGATATTGGTAACTCTTGACAAAGTCAAAATTCCACAAAAATGACTGCAAATGAGTTCAATGAAATGATAACCCTACAAACCCATATATGGGAATAAAGCTCTTGACACGAGGAAGACCGCTATGCAGATAAAAATTACAAATGTGTCCATATAAGGAAGTTAGTGTCTTACTCGCTTGGATGATAGTGAGCGCACAAAACGAACATACCAGGGGTCTCCGTCTCGTTGAGTGGATACCGAAATGTGGCACTACATGGCACATTTGAGGTGTGGCTTCAGTGATTTATAAAAATAAAACGAATTTTCATTATCAATAACACCGCAAACGTCAAATGGTTTCATGAGAAATGGTATGTTTCGTCGCCATTTTAAGACATCATCAGCATTTCATTTCTGGCTCAAGCAAGAATTTTCATTGTGAATAATTTTTGAGTGGGTTTTACCAATATTTCATTCAATATCATGCAATTTGCTTACGAATTGATCTCCGTTTTTGAACTGTAAAGTGGAAAATATTTCATTTCGTTGTGCGTTCCCTGAACAAAATGATTGAAAATAGCCGAGATGAACTATTAGAGCTGTTGATTTCAGGAAATTGATGTGAAAACTCCTGATTAGAGTTTGGAGAGGAATAATAATATTATTGCGAAAATTCTTGCTCGAGCCAGAAATGAAATGCTGATGAAGTCTTAAAATGGCGACGAAACATTCCATTTCTCATGAAACCATTTGACGTTTGCGGTGTTATTGATAATGAAAATTCGTTTTATTTTTATAAATCACTGAAGCCACACCTCAAATGTGCCATGTAGTGCCACATTTCGGTATCCACTCAACGAGACGGAGACCCCTGATATGTTCATTTTGTGCGCTCACTATCATCCAAGCGAGTTAGACACTAACTTCCTTATATGGACACATTTGTAATTTTTATCTGCATAGCGGTCTTCCTCGTGTCAAGAGCTTTATTCCCATATATGGGTTTGTAGGGTTATCATTTCATTGAACTCATTTGCAGTCATTTTTGTGGAATTTTGACTTTGTTAAGAGTTAACAATATCTCGAGTCAAAAAATTTCTATGGCGCCATGTACATTTTTGGAATCAGCACATGAATCTACATCAGTGAGCAAATTTGGAGAAAAAATTAAAATGAAAAATTTCATTCTTTGCCGGGACATGGTCGACTCTTACACGACCGGCCTCATATATTGGCATGATATAGACATACACAACTCGTAAAAAATGCACAAAACAACTTGAAAATTTCGAAAAACAGCATTTTGATGACATATAATTCCACAGCCGGTCACCAGCGCGGACCACGCCCCTTTTTCGAACCTGCACTTCTGTGCGCTCCAATGCAGCTCTACCGTACTGTGAGCGAGAGTGATTATAAAGGATAGGTCAATTTTTGCTGCGCACATGCACCGGGTTTGTAGTAAAAGGATGTGATTTGATGTATCTCGATCTCTCATGATCATATGCGTGCCCTTTGACCAAGGAACAGTGTATCACATGTCAGAGAGAGTATATGAGACGATCGCATAAG